>PVLC010011385.1:0-47032 GCA_004027655.1 Graphiurus murinus
AATAAAGAATAAAAAATAGGGCTGGGGCTGTAGCTCAGAGGTAGAATGCCCCTGGGTTCCATCCCCAGTACCACAAATTAATTAATTAATTGATTGATTAAAATAAAATTTCAAAAAAGTATGTTTAAGGAAGAAAACAAACCTGTTCTTGCTCAATTCTTTCATCTTTGTCATTAGGATAAATTACTGCCCTCTTCCTCCCTTTTAATTTTGTGTTTAGATCCAACCATTTTAATTAGGTTCATCTTTAAGTAAAAGATTCTATTTTGTACATGTCACTAGTTTGGAAGAGAAAAATGAAATGTAGGATTCATAAAGATTTAAAATGCTAAACACCCATTTCCAGAGTGTCCTAAAGAATGTCAAAAGGCATATCTTTGAAAGTGTCAGATTCATGGGCCTAGCCTGAGGTCTTCTTATTCTATTCCCAGAATGATGCACTACATATTTTCACAATAGAGAAGAAATTATACTACTTGTTAATATATGTGAAGTATCTAATTTCAATTATACTTCTTGGAGATATAGCAATGAGAAAAACAAAGCCCCTGCCCATAGAGAGGACAAACATTGCAGAGATAAGAGATGCATTAAAAATAAAGTGTCAGCCGGGCGTGGTGGCGCACGCTTGTAGTCCCAGCATTCGGGAGGCTGAGACCGGAGGATCTGGGTTCGCGGCCAGCCTCAGTTACCTAGTGAGGCACTCCGCAACTTAGTGAGACTCAGTTTCAAAATAAAGAATAAAAAAAAATAGGGCTGGGGGTATAGCTCGAAGGTAGAATGCCCCTGAGTTCAATCCCCAGTACCGCCAAAAAAAATAAATAAATAAATAAATAAATAAATAAATAGTCAACTATTCGTATATATTTGCTCATGTCTATATTGAGATGACATGTATCTATTATGATGAGGACAAAGCAAGTAAAGTGTGTAACAAATGATGGGATATTAAGGTCTATCTAACTTTTTTGGGATTGAGAAATCCCATGATATAATAAAAAGTGATACCTAAGTAGACACTTGAAAGAACTGAGTTGGATAAACATGTAGTAAGAGCATTCAAAAGAGAGTAAGCATTGAGAACAAAATTCCTGAAGAAACATCCATGCAAATTCAATGAACAGAAAGGAGATCAGTGGGATTTGAGCAGAAGAAGTCATGAGAAGAGCGGAATCATGTGAGAACCTACTAGGCCACAGTAAAAAGTCTTCTATGTTGAAACTCATTTTACTAAGGTTTCATTGAGATGAGAAGCTGTTGGAGTATTTAAGGAGAGCAGTATCTTGACTTGCCTTGGATTTTAAAATAATTACTATGAGTTCTATGCGGCAAGTAATTTAGAGGGGCACGGTTGGAAGTGCAGAGGTCTCATAGGAGGCTAATAGGGTAGAGCACTGATTTAAATATTTCTTTTTTAAGAGGTTGGTGGTATTTTTAAAATTCTAAACCTTCAGCAAATTTTGTATTCATATAAGAAAGAAGGGCATTTACATGTGTTCCTTTAAAAAATAGTGAGCTGAACAGAGGATAAAGAGATCAGGAGACCTTCTAACTTGAAAATAATGAAAAAGGTTTGAAAGGAAAATGCTTCAATTTTCTTAATGAGAAAAGAACATCTCAACTCAAAATGCATGAATGTTAGTTGAATCTTTTTTACCATAAATATTAATTGTAGTTATTTTGATGAGTGATTTATCAGAATGTCAAATAACACATGTATTCTCTGAGGTCTTTATAAGAGTCTAAAAACTAGAAGCTGGGCATGGTGGCACACACTTGCAATCTCAGTACTTGAGAGGCTGGGAGAGGAGGTTCACAGGTTTGAGGACAACCTTAGTAATGCAGTGAGATTCTCAGCAACATATAAGATCCTGTTTCAAATAAAAAATAAAATGGGCTGGGTGTTTAGCTCAGAGGTAGATGCCCCTGCATTCAATATATAGTACCCCCCAAATAAAAAAGATTTGAAAAATTCCATTCCTTGAATTTGCCAGGAAACTTCCTCAGGACCTTTACTTTTTTAAATGTGCTTTTATTGGTGCATTATGGTCTCACATCATAATGTACATCATGTTGACATTGATATCCATGCACACAGCACTTGATGCTCCCCCACCTCCCTTTTCCTCCCTCCCATACAGAGTACTCAGATTGACATTGAGATTTTCACATATGTACACATAGTCAATGTTAGTATTTCCAATAATGAACTTCAGTCTTCCCCCTACCCTTCCCTTAGAACACTTCCCTGGCTCCTCTGAGGTTTTTCCTCCTTTTCTTGAGTCTCTCTGGTATATCAGTTACTCTCTCCATTTTCTTTTCTCACTACAATGTTTATATACTTTATTTCTTTCTAGTTTCTACTTAGGTGACACTTTGTATTATATTATGAAACTGCTTGATGCAAAACAGTTAGATTGACCTTGGCATCTCATCATTCATTATACATTTGATTTGTTACATCTTCCATATAATAGATATATAACATCATTATGCATAAATATGCATTGTTGTTATTTCAGAGATATGATCTGAAATGTTTATTTCTGCAGCTTTTCTACTTTACAGGAAGGTGGTAAGGTTCAAATGAAATTATCAATGAAAGACAAATGAATAGTTTCCTGCACATAGCACATACTTAATAGATATTGACTAAAATAAATGTACCAAATTTGGGGGGAAAGGATGTTTTTAAACATATCTGAATCCTGTCATTGAATAAATATACCTAGGTATAGCCCCTGAGGAGGCAACTGTAGCATAGTATAAACATTTACAGAGTCAGGAGCTACTATTTGTTTTAAGCTAGTTCATTCTGCTTGGGTTTATAACTAAATTCAAGAAATGCTTCTGCTTCATGGGTTTCAATTTAGCAATTTTATTCCTTCCATCCCATTGGCCTAGAATAATTTGTGGATAAACTTTTATGGACTCTAGCCCCTACTCCCTCCTAAAAAACATATGAACATTTCAGATATTTTTCACCAAATTGATAAGATATTTTAGACTAAATCATCTAATATTAGACAACTCTTTAAATGTTACCAATTACTTCTCATGTCTTGGAAAAGTTTATTAAAATCATTGTCTAGATTCAAATATATTTAATATCACTTCCCCTGCCGTGATTTTAAGACTCCATAAAGTTCTGTGAGAGGAAACAAGCCTGTCATGTTTATCTCATGGGTATTAGCTCACATGCCTCCATCAACATTCAAGAATCAGCTTTTAAGAACAAAGTTTTGGCATTAAGTTGTTCACATGTATTTGTTTATATTCAGAAAACTATATTCTACCCACATTTCTTAAGAGATCTCTATTACATGATAAATTAAGAGAAAAGGATAAGTTACTGGAATGGGAGATTCCTATTCAACAATTAAATATAAAATGATTACTATGTACATGGTAATTTAATTTCCATATATAGGTGTAGAGGTGGCTCATATACTTATTCATAAATATATCTAAATTAATATAATTCTTGAGAACACAGCTCTATACTTTCCATCACTTTTACTCACCAAATTTTTCCCTAAACAAATGAAAATTTCATATCTGAATTTCCTTAATTCACATATTGCAGTCAGCAATATGTCTTGACTTGGGAAAAAAATAGATGTAGATATACCCAGATGTACTATGTAATTTTATGGAGGAATTATTTTCTATACTAAAGAAATCAGAAAGAAAAAATAGTGAGAGAATTGAATAAAAGATGCAATGAAAAGATAACCTTAGGTTTTCAAAAACATTTAAATTATCATGATTAGTTAAAAATTCAGCCTGATTAGAAAAAGTACCTGCCTTTAAAAATTCATGTAATAAAATATGCAGTTTCATCAGAAAATCATGTACAAATTCAGCTGTTTCAGTAGGCTTCTCACCCATTTAATTATACAGAAGACAGAGATGAGCACAGCTGGGTGTAAAATGGGATGAACGATAACCACATCTTTATTAAAATGATTGTGCATCTTCTATCTTACATACAAATCATCACCAATACCACCAGATTAATACGTTTATTTCTATTCATTTTAAAACAATCTGCCTTCTGCAAACATACGATAATCCAGCAGCAAAGACATGCAAGACAGAACTAAAGCTATGCAGATAATTAAACCTCCCTGATTACTTATGTTTTTATATGATAAAACCCCACATTCCACAATGAAAAGGATTGTTATACTGGTGTATTTCTAAATAATCTGCAGAGCTCCCTAGTAGTAGGGAGAGAATAGGATTTGATCTGGGTTTGAGTTTCAAGTCCACGTGATAACAGCTTTAAAAATGGGTGAAAACTAATAAACACATAGGTTGCTAAACTTTTGTATTATCTAAAATGTTAAAAGTTAGCACCAATGATAAAAAACTGAGATTGCCAACAGCAAAATTTGAGGTTAAACTAATAAATCAAATAAATGCAACTGCCACATTTCACATCATAATATATAAAACATAAAAAAATGCAACATCAAAATAAATTTTTTGAGAGGAGATTGACAAGATGGCATATGAGAGAAACAGCTAATGTCAGGCACCTTAAGACTTGAATCAAAACCGCCATAAAAGCAGCTTCAAAAAAAAAAAAAGCAGCAAAAACTTAAATAAAGTAAGGAAAAAATGACTGAACAAAACCCAGAAAGCAGCTCAGGGAAGAACAATGAACCCAGCAGCCATGCCATTAACCCACCCGTGTGGTGAAGGGACTAATACTGCAGCATCTATTGACCTCCTCCAAACCCAGTGACCAGATATGCAGCAACTATAGAACTCCACATCCTAATCTGGTGGCATATTACCACACTTTCAACAAAGACCTAAATGCCTGGACATCCTGGTTAAAACTGTGGCAGTGACACCTCTGCTCACCTCTCCCTCCAGAGTCAGAGCAGTGCTCAATTGTAAATTAAGAGGTCAGCTGCAGGGACTCCTATGGCAAACAATAGACCTGGGAGGATTGAGACTGTGACCCAGGCCTGTAATGGTTGGATAGGAGCAAAAGCATGGGAGGGGCCCGGAGCACACAGAGTACAAAAACATTACAGGACCTCAAGAGAATGCCCCACAATTACACCGGACACTTGCCACTTGCATAGGGAGAGAGAGAGAGAGAGAGAGAGAGAGACAGACAGACAGACAGACAGACAGACAGACAGACAGACACAGGTCATGGGGAAGGCAAAGAGTACCGGGACCCATGGGTCCAGACCCAGGGACACCCACTGCCTACAATGGAACTCTGTGCCTGCAATGAAAGATTAAGACATCAGGTCAGGGTCCAAATCACTACAGGCAACCCATGAGTGAGTCCACAAAATGTCATCACTACTACAGGTTACTGAGCAAATAAGAATGCTTGGAACATGCTTGAAAATCTACTATAGTGATTAGACATTAAACAGCTGAAAATATCCACTCAGATCCAAACATTATTGCAGAGGCCAAGTTAGCTCTGTACTTGTATAGGTGAAGGGTTTTTTTGTTTTTGTTTTTGTTTTTCTTAGTCTGTTTTTTCTTAGTTTGTTTTATATTTCTTTCTTTTATTTTGTTTGTGTGTTTGGTTGGATAGTTGGTCATTTTGTTATTTTTGTTTGCTTGTCTGTTCTCTTTCTCATCCCTCTTACAAGCTTCTCCCCCTCATTCTTACCTATATTCTTCCTTTCAACAATCTTTTTTCTCTTCTCTTTCTTTTTTCTCTTTGTTTTAAAATAAGTCCATTTCATATCACTATACTTAAATACATTAGCTACTAGAATCCCGAACATATTCACTCTCTCTAATATCTACGATATATTACCTTACCATGCTCAAAGTCTCATCCTACTCAACCATATCTGCTACTTTACATCCATCAGTGTGGCTTCTCCCCCTCACTCAACCTTCACCATTGAACACAACACAACTTGCCCTTGTATATAAAAGATGACATGTTTAAATCCCTACTACTGAGATTGTACCAGAGACATGAACTTCTAGAAAGGACTGCCAAACACTAAGGATAAATTTACCTCAGCTGTAGAAGAAATAGGTCAATATCTTCCACTTTAAGGCTTAAAACCACAGAGGATACAAGCTCTTCTGTTCACACCTCTGAGTCCAATCCCCATAACAGAATTAACAAATAGGACCATGGATTTCAGCATGTGAAATCTACCAAAGTCACCATTGCAGTGGGCAGAAGGAGCCTCAGAAAACAACTCAGTACAAGATACTATTCACAGAGAGAAAACAGAAATAAGAAACCTATAAATTGAAGAAAGATAGCAAAAACAGTAAAGATATAAATTTAAGAAACCAGAAATAATGGGAAGGAAAAATAGTAAAGAAACAATGAGCATTCACAATCCCAGAAAAACAGTACTCACTGACACAGAATTGTTGAGATCACCAGAAGAATAATTCGGATCATTAGTAGTAGAAAAGATACAGGATTTCTGAAAAGAATTCAGAGACAACCTGAAAGAAATAAAGAAATAAATGAACAAAGAATCTCACATTCTGAACAGAAATCAAAAAGAAGCCTTGAAGGAAGTGAAGGATGCGAAAGATGCAAAAATTGAAGGGAAGGCATCAATACAAACTATAAATAGTAGATTAGATTATGTGAAAAATAAAATCTCACTCTTAGAAGATGACCAATCCAAAAATTAATGCATAGTGTATAATTTAGAAAAAAAAATTGAGAGCATGAATTAGACATTGATGAGATCTGGGCCAATTTTAAAAGTTTACCTAAGAATTATAGGCATAGAAGAGGGATTAGAAGTTGAAACCAATGTAGTCAAAAATCTTTTCAAAGAAGTAGTATCAGAAAATTTTCCAAACATAGAAAGTGAAGTTGACACACAAATACAGAAAACATAATGAATCCCTTTTACACAAGATCCGAGAAAAGTTTCACCACAAAACGTAATAACTAAATTGACTAATGTAAAGGCCAAGGCAAATCTTAAAGGCAATGAAAGTAATGGGCCAAGTAACATTTAGAGTCAAAACAATTAGAATTGTTCCAGACCTCCCAAACCAAGTCATGAAAGCCAGGAGGGCTTGAAGAACATATTCTAAACTCTGAAAGAAAACAACTTTCAGCCAAAATTTTCCTACCCAGCAAAACTATGTCTCAAAATTGACAGGGAAATAAAAGCTTTCTCTGGCAAACAGAAACTGAAACGATTTATGTCTTCCAAACCAGCACTAGAGAAAATACTCAAAGAGATTAACTACAAAGAAGAACTAACAAATAAATGTCAGAATCAGAGAAGCAATAATTTCTAGTAAGCAAACAATTAAATAAGAACAAACACTAGCTCAAACAGAAGTTAAAACTCAAAATGTTAGGAGTTAAAAATCATCTCTCAATAATCACACTGAATATAAATGGCCTCAATTCCCCCGATAAAAAGAAACAAGATGACAAAATGGAAGAAAACCCAGACTCTATATATATGCTGACTGCAAGAAACACACCTGAAAAGCAAATAGTCTCACATGCTAAAGGTGAAGGACTGGAGCAAGGTAATCCATGCCAATGGGATTCCAAGACAAGCAGGAGTAGCAACCATAATATCAGACAAATTAGATTTCAAGACTAAGCTTATCAGAAGAGACAAAGAAGGTGATTTTTTTTTTTTTTTTTTACTGTTACAAAATATTTCACCTAGCTACAATTCACATTTTTCTCAGCTGCCCACAGAACCTTCTCCTAAATAGACCACATCCTGGTCCACAAAGCAAGCACCAATAAATTAAAAAATGTGAAATAATCCCCTGCATCTTTTCATACCACAATGGAATAAAACTATAAATAAAGTATAAGAAGACCCACAGAAACCACCTAAATACATGGAGACTGAATACCACACTGCTGAATGAGGAACGGGTGATAGCAGAAGAAAGGGAGAAATTAATAAAATTCTAGAAACCAACAAAAACAGAAACACAATGTATCAAAACCTCTGGGAAACCAGGCATGGTGCCACATGCTTGTAATCCCAATATTTGGGAGGCAGAGACTGGAGAATCTCAGCTACTTAGTGAAGATCTCTGTAACTTAATGAAACCATGTTTCAAAATAAAGAATAAGAAATAGATCTGTGGTTGTGGGTCAGAGGTAGAATTTCCCTGGGTTCAATCCCCACTGCAACAAAAGAAAAAACAAAACAAACAAACAAACAAACAGAAAAACCCTCTGGGACACATTGAAGGCAATATTAAGAGGAAAATTCATAACAATGAGTGTTCACATAAGAACAGAAAATCATGAAATAAATAACCTAATGACACAGCTCAAAGCCCTTGAAAAGCAGGAACAGTCTAACCCCAAAGCCAGTAGAAAACAGAAAGTTATTCAAATCAGAGCAGAAATTAATGAAGTAGAGAATGACAAAAAGCAGGAAATCTACAAATTCAGCTGATTTCTTGAAAAAATAAACAAGATAGTAAACCACTAGCCAACCCAACCAGAAGAAAGAGAGAATCATCTCAAATTACCAAAATAAGAGCTGAAAAATGTGATATTATCCCTGGCAGTGTGGAAATACTTAGGATCATCAGAAACTACTTTGAAGAACTATACTCCAGCAAAATGGAAAATTTAGAAGAAACTGACAAATTTCTAGACACATACAACCTTCCTAAATTGAGTCATGAAGACAGAGAAAACAAACTGATCAATAGCAATCAAAGAGAAGCAGCAATAGTTTTTCATCAGACAAAATCCCAGGGCCAGATGGTTTTCCAAGTGAATTTTATAAAACCTTTATAGAAGAGCTAATCTCAATACTCCTCAATCTATTCCACAAAATAGCAAGAAATGGGACTCTCTCAAATATATTTTATGAAGCCAACATCACATTAATACAAAACCAAATAAATACATCTCAATAAAAGAAAACTATAGGCCTATATTGTTGATGAACATAAGACACAAAACTGTTAAACAAAATACTGACAATGGAAATTATACTAGCAAAAATTAAATGCTATGACCAAGTCAGGCTCATCCCAAAGATGCAAGGCTGGTTCAACATATGAAAAACAATCCATGTAATTCACCACATTAAAAAAGACAAAATTCACATAACCATCTCAATTGATGTTGAAAAAGCATTTGATAAAATACAATACCCATTCATGCTAAAGCACTGCAGAGAATTGGAATAGAAGGAACTTACCTCAATATCCTAAAGGCAATATACAATAGTTCTACAGCCAACATCATATTAAATGGGGAAAAACTGCAAAAGTTCCTACTAAAAATAAGAACAAGATAAGGAAGTCCATTATCACCACTTCTTTTCAATATAGTACATGAGACTCTAGCCAAAGCAATAATGCAAGAGAAGGAAATCAAAAGGGAAGTAGTAAAACTGTTCCTATTTGTAGAAGACATAATACTATGCTTAGAAGACTCAACATAACTCAAAAGACTTATAGACCTGATTGAAAAATTCAGCAAAGTGTTTATATACAAAATCAATCTTTAAAAAATCAGAAGTTTTGTCTGTATGCCAACCACAAATCCACAGAAAAAGAAATCCAGAACACAATTCCACTTAAGATATTGCCCTTAAAATTAAAATACTTAGGAAAAAAACCTGAACATGGAAATAAAAGACCTCTACAAGGAAAACTAGAAAACATTGAAAAACAAAATTAAAGAAGACTTTAGAAGATGGAAATATCTTCTATGCTCTCGGATTGGCAGAATAAATATCCTCAAAATGGCCATTCTCCCAAAAGTGATCTACACATTCAATGTGATACCCATTAAATTACCAAGGTCAATCTTCGCAGATATACAAAAATCAGTCCTTAAATTTATTTTGAAGAACAAAAAGCCCAGAATAACAAAAGTAGTTCTCAGCAACAAGAACTAGGCAGGAACCATCACACTACCTGCCTTCAAACTATACTACAAAGCCACAGTAATAGAAAATAGCATGATGTTGGCACAAAAACAGAGACATAGATGAATGATACAGAATAGAAATCTTAGAAACAAATCCACACACTTACAGCCAGTTTCTTTTTGACAAAAGAGTCAAAAACATACACTGGAGAAAAAGCCTCTTCAACAATGATATTGGCAAAGCCTCTTCAAATGATGTTGGCAAAACTGGTTAACCATATGCAGAAAAATGGAAATAAACCCCACTTTCTCACCCTGCACAAGAGTCAACTCAAAAAATGAAACAAAAAAATAAAACAAACAAACAACAAAACAAAAAGAAACAAGAGTCAGCTCAAGATAGATTTACTCTTGTGCAAGGAAGAGACCTTGTTGCTACTTGAAGAGGGCATAGGCCTAATGCTTCAAAACATAGGCACAGGTAAAAACTTTCTCAATAAAACCCCAAAGGCACAAGCAATGCAAAGGAAGATCAATATATGGATTGCATTAAACTGAAGAGCTTCTGTGTAGCAAAAGAAGCTATATAGGACCTCAACAGAGAGCCAAGAGAATGGGAGAAAATTTTTGCCAATTATGCCTCCAACAGAGGACTAATATTTAGAATATATAAAGAACTCAAGAAACTCACCACTAAAAAAACAAATAACTCAATCAAAAAAGTGGGCAAGTGACATAAATACATAGATACTTCACAAAAGAAGAAATACATATGGCCAATAAATGTATAAGGAAATGCTCAACATCATTAGAAATCAAAAAGATCCAAATCAAAACTACCCTGAGATTTCACCTAATCCCAATTAGAATGATAATCATCAAAAACACAAACAGCAACAAATGCTGGATAGGGTGTGGAGAAGTGGAAAGCCTGATACATTGCTGGTGGGATTGCAAATTAGTGCAACCACTTTGGAAAAGAATAAGGAGGATCCTCAGATGGATGAAAATGAACCTACCATATGACCCAGCAATACCACTTCTGAGTATCTTCCCCCCAAAATGGAAGCCAAACTACCAGACAAATGCATGGGTATCTATGTTTATAGCCACATAATTCACAATTGCCAAACTATGGAACCAGCCATGATGTCCATCAACAGATGAATGGATTAGAAAACTATAGGATATGTACACAATGGGAATTTACTCAGCCATAAAGAACAAAATCATGTCATTTGCAGGGAAATGGATGGAACTGGAAAAGATGTTAAATGAGACTAGTCAGTCACAAAAAGTAAAATTGGATCTTCTCCCTAAGATGCAGAAGCTAGGGAGAAAGTGGGTCATAAAAGGGACTCTAAATGAAGAAGGAGAAACCTTAGTTGAGCAAAGAAAGTGACCTAACTGAGGGTGATGGGAGGGGATGGAAGAAGGAAACACCCTAATGCACATGATATACATTCACAAACATACCAAAGTCAGTCACTAAAATGAACATGAGAAGGAGGGAGAGGGGAGGGAATGGAGTGGGAATTGGGGAAGGGTTAAATGAGAGACGTGTAAATGTATGCCTCTACAAGCTTGTACCTAACAAAGATGTATGGTTACAATCCACCAATAAAAAACATTTAGAAAGTAAAAAATAATTAAATCTTTTGAGAAAAAGATTCACAAAAAAATCATTTTATCCTTGACTTCTAAACTTTCACAGGTTATTTTTCTGCATCTTTATGCTGTTAAAAACATTCTCACAAATTATTGTTCCTTTGTGGATTAGTGTTTGAAAAACACAAAAATAATAATAATCCTCTGCTTGTCTCTTTCTCTTTGTAAAAATGGTATTATGATGCTTATGTAACATACATCTGAGAAATGCCCAGTGGATACAAACAAATGTGAGTTAATTTATGATCAATTTCTCACTAACTTACCACACTAAAAAGAGAGAAGAGTCAGCAGCCCAGTCCAAGCTCAAATTCCTTTCCCATTCCTTATCTGACTGCTTGACAAGTTACTGTATTTCACTGATGTCTTAATATTCTTCTATATACCAGATATAGCATATCCAATTTAATGTATTATTTAAAAAACAGACTAAATAAAACTTTATGAGATTTTCCAACAAAATAGATTGCTCATTATAAGCTCAGTTAAACACACTTAAGTTATTGTTTCATTTCACTTCCTTTTCCAGTCTTCCTTTCTTCTAATGAAAATATCTACATTTAAAAATGACATGTGGCAATGAGTCCTGTAGCTGAAATTAGCAGCTTGTTTTTGTAAAACCCTTTAATTTAATTAGGGAATACTCTTTCTTTTGTTTGTTTTCCTTACAGTGACTTAATTGCCTAGAATGTGTGTGTGTGTGTGTGTGTGTGTGTGTGTGTGTGTGTGAGAGAGAGAGAGAGAGAAAGAGAGAGAGAGAAAGAGAAAGAGAGAGAGAGAGAGAGAGAGAGAGAGAGAGAGAGAAAGAAACTTAAGTAAGTACCGCCAGTGGAGGGTTTAGGTTTTGCAGTGAGTCACTGCCAAGTCTTGCTTGAGTTTGTTGTTCTTACTCTCAGTTTTGTGTATTACTTTGATGCTGTATTGAGAAAGAAGCTCATTAAATTGAATCTCTATGGCCTTGTCCTGTAAAATCCTTAAAGAATACAGCAAACCAATAGTGAATGCATAATTAGAAATCAGAAACTCTATCAACTAGAACTATGTATGACCGAACAAAGCCCAGCCAACCCTAATCCTTACTCCCTTTATCTTACTCTGTTTATCAATTTGATTAGGAGAGGGGTGAGGTTAAAAGCTAAAATTATGAACTTTTCATAGTTTATTTTAAAGAAAAAATTGTAATTGAGTTATAAATTATTACATGTATATTTTGAGATAATTTATCTGTGAAAGATCACTACTTGTTTCATGTTTAAGACAAATTAATGAACTTAAAATGGTGTTTTTTTTTTTTTCTTACTAGTTAGCTGTTTGAAATTTTTCACTTTTGGGAGAAAATAGAGGGAAATAAGGAAGTAGTAAAAAATAAGATGTTGAACTGAATAAATCTAAAAGCAACTGATGTAGTCAATAGCCAAAGTATTAGTTTTTTAAGATTTTAATTGCTTCTCTCTTGAAATATCTAATATTCTGTTTAAATGTTATTAAGCATTTTCTACAAGTGCTTTGTGTGTTGGTAGGTACTAAAGAAAATATGATGATTTTTGTAGCCTGTGAACTCAAGTTTCTTACAGAATAAAATTAAAAGAAAAAATATTTAGAAGTAGTTAAAATGTAATTAGATGACTTCTGACTTGACAAAATGTTATAGAACCATTTCAACAAAATCCAACTATTATCATTGGAAACAGTGTAAGGTTAAATTCTTTTACCTTTGGACAGTTATTTTAAATTATTCTTATTAATTTCAATATACATGAGTCCTACTTCTCTTTATTAAACATTGCATATATTATAAAATTCTAGAAGTTAAAATAAAGTATGTAAAAATGAAACATAATCTCAGCCTCAATCAGATTAGTTTGTCCTTATTTTTGAGGTTAAATTTGGAGGAGTACTCTTGAAATGGAAGTCATTTGTGTGTACATCAGTATTCCCTAAGAATCTAAAACATTACCTTCTTATTGACTCATGTCACTTCACCTATAATAGGTATCAGATGCCTATTATAAAAACACTGAAGTTAAGAATCTTTGGAAAGGATGCAAAGAAGAGGCAACCCTTACATACCCTTGATAATCCGTATCAATTACTACATCCATTATGGAAAACAGTATGCAGGTTCTTCAGAAATCTAAAAATAGGGCTACCATGTGATCAAGTACCCCAGTTCTGAGTATATATCTAGTAAGATTGACATTAGGATCTCAAAAGGATAGAAAAAGGCAGAATTTTGTTGTTGTTGTTGTTGTTGTTATTGTTAATTATTGCTCTACAGGAAATAAGAGTGCCAGGTAAGGACACACAGGGGTTGTATCCAGGGACAGGACAATGGCAGACTGCAGCAGAAAAGGTGCTTGTGCATGACAAGTGTGTTTAGGAAGCTTTGGTGTGGACTCTCTGTGCAATAGCTAATTTGTACAATTTTATGGTGTCTGTAGCATTGAACTATTTCTAATATTCTCTTCGTTATCCCTGGGACAATTAGGGTGAATGATGAACATGAAAACTCTAAAGGATATGGTTGGGGTATAGATTTAATTAGCTGCTCAAGGCAGAAACTGAATGCCAGTGAGGGCCTCAAAACTGAGCCAACAAAACACAAACTCACAAAAAACAGAAATAGCAAACTACCTTAGATCTCTCCTGTCACCTCACAGGTAGCCTCTCCTAAAGTCAGTATCCTCATATTTATTCTACAAAGTGTTCAGGAAGAACAGTCCACAATTTTCAGGGAGGCTGAGTATTGAATGTACCATTTGCTACATTGCTAACATTTAAATTATGAGCTTTGATAACACTAGTGGTCTGAAGATATTTTTGTCTATATTAAAAGGGAGACATAGCCTAGGTTGTTGGCAGATTGACACCATGAAAAGGGAGGACACTCAGTAGGTGAAAGAATGGGAAATGAAAGCATCAAAAACTATTTTTCTTTATGTTGACAAGAAGAATAAACTATGGGCAAGCTATGCTGACTCATTATGTAGAGAAACACAAGAATAGATGCAAGTATTGGAATTAAAATGTATTGATTGACTCATCTCAGCATTTAGGAGATTATGATTAAAGCAAAGTGTGATTTTTTAGGACAAGTCCAATGCCTCTTTCATCTCTGTAAATACTCCTACAAAACACACACACACACACACACACACACACACACACACACACACATATCCCTCTGAACCTGATAAAAAGAAGATGCTAAATACTGTATAAATTAAAACATACCATAAAACTCTCTGGTTTTATTAAATCTCACCCAAAATATTTTGTTGATATGATTATCAGCATTTCATGAGTGAAGAAATTGAGCCATTGAGGCAGCCAAAACTTATATAAATAATATTTGCTGCAATATCCCTTATTCAGGCAATAGCCTGCATATTTGTGTCTCTCCTCTCATAAAATTTGTATGTTGAAATTCTATATTCCACTATGGTATTATTAGGTGATGGAGCTCTTGTAGGTAATTAGGTCATGATGACTAAATACTCCTGAATGGGAGTGATGCCTTTATAAAAGAGACCTCAGTGGTCTCCCTAGAACTCCTAGTAAGGATTCCAGATTGCAATCTAGGGAAGGCCCTTATAATAAAGAATTCAACCACACTAGTACCTTTGACTAGTACCTGACCAAAGGCTTACAACCTTTAAAATGCTGTAGAAAATGAATTTATATTATTTAAATCCACCCAGTCTATTGTATTTTGCTATAGTGGCCTAAAATGGCAAAGAGAATTTCTAGTTCAATTTATTTTATGCCAATATTGAAAAAGAGAACCATGACATATTATATCAAATACTTCAGATGCCAAATACTTCGGTTATAAAACCAGGAATTCAAAATTTACCTAAAAAGTAGCATTAATGGGAGAAGAGAAATATTCATTAGTAAAATTTGAGATAGATTAAATATTGAAGTGATGGAGAGAAATGAAGCCTATTTGTTGTCATATGAATCAACACCATAAACCATTCTTGAAAGATGACATAAAACTCTCTGGTTTTATTAAATCTCACTCAAAATATTTCCCTTGTGCAACATTCAAAAATATAAAGTATAAGATGTAGTGCTATAAAAATATTGAAGTTTAGTGTCAATAATCAAATATTTCAAACTCAACATTCAATCAGACTACTTTTTATTAAAAGGATTTAATAAAAACTGAAATCCTGATTTCAGAAAAGAAGGGTATTTCCAGTATTGTCCCTGGAATAATATGGAAAGAAACAGGATAAGTGTCTTGTTAACCATGTAGGTCATTTAACCTCATGATCTCACAAGTGATGTGAAGATGTCTGCTATTAATTACTCATAAATTAATGAATATGAATCATTCTATGATGGGACATCTTCATGGGCAGAGTCATGGAGAAAGATAAGCCATGCTTGTGCATAAGATATAAATGATGTACACACATTAATTTGACTGCTGGAATTACTCTAATTCAGAATATTCCTTACTTCATTTTTTTTTTTTTTCGGTACTGGGGATTGAACTCAGGGGCATTCTACCTCCGAGCTATACCCCCAGCCCTATTTTTTATTCTTTATTTTGAAACCGAGTCTCACTAAGTTGCGGAGTGCCTCACTAAGTAGCTGAGGCTGGCCGCGAACCTGGATCCTCCAGTCTCAGCCTTCTGAATGCTGGGATTACAAGCGTGCGCCACCACGCCCGGCCCTTACTTCATTTATTTATTCACTCATCAAATATTTACTGATAGAAAACTATAAACCTGAGCTGGAAGTGGTGATATATGCTTGTAATCCCAGTACTTGGGAGACTGAGACAGAAAGATTGCAGATTCATGACTAGCCCTCAGCTACTTAGTGAAGGCCTCTGCAACTTAGTGAGACCCTGTTTCAAAATAAAGAATACAAAACAGGGCTGGGGGTGTAGCTCAGGAGTAGAATGCCCCTGGGTACAATCCCCAGTACCACAAAAACAAAACAAAACAAACAGACAAACAAAAACCTATACGCCTGTTACTCAAGATATCCATGTCATGTATAATTGGTAAGAGGACAAATTTTACAGCCAGACCCTTGGTCTCATTTATTGTGAGCTTCTTGGCAGTTCAACACTTTATAGTAGGTAAGGTCTGGAATCAAAATGTGTGTCTATTGTTCACACAGAACATTGAGTAGTGAATGACCTAGTACAAAAACACAATGTTCTATGTCATAAATATACTTTAAATATCGCTGAGTAAAATATTGAAGCCAGAGTTAAATTGAAATTTCTGAAAAAGGACCATAGAGTGAAAATTGAGGTAGAAAAGAAAAGTTGTATTAGGGGTGATGTGAAAAGAATTTCATTAACTGTGATTGAATTATTTATTACTGAAATATTTTTCCACTCTCAATTAAGATATAATTATTCCTTTTGATGAATTTTTAAATATTGTAATCTATATTCAAGGATTTTTAAAGTATAATACATTTGATTAATCATAAGTCTCTCACACATACTCAAAATTAAAAGCAAGAGAAAGTAGCAATGTTGTGGGATTTGCTTTAAAATCCTTTTGGTGATTATAAAGTCTACTAATATACAGTGATATTGTGATCCCTTTCCATACTACACATATCTAACAGGTAATGAAGTCCCAAAAAGATTTAATTAATACTTCTATACCTTTTTGAAATCTGTGTATGAAAGATACTAGTAGACTATGCAGTCCTATAATTAATATCTTTCAAAATGTAGCTTTCAATTAGCTTTTCCAAAGTTAGGTTTTCAAGATTTTAAAAATGTGTGCTTTCACATATCACACAGATGAGATGATTATTATTAAATAAAAAGGGATATTCAAGTAAAATTGGTTACATTGACCAAACAATTAGTAATGACATTTTAGAAAAATAGAAAAAAATCACAGAATGTTTCTATACTAAAGATCAAAGTAAATGTCTTTAAATTTATCTGTCTAAAGGCTATATTTTATTTACTTTACTTATTTATTTATTCTTCATTTTTTATACTGAGGATTGAAACAAGGTGAATTTTACCTCTGAGCTATTTCTATCCCAGCCATATTTTATTTTTATTTAGAAACAGGTTTTTTTAGTCTCACTAGGTTGATGAGAGTCTCGCTACTTGCTAAGGTTGTCCTCAAACCTGTGATCCTCCTGTCTCAGCCTCTCAAGTACTGGAAATAAAAGTGTATGCCACCACACCCAACTTCTATTTGATTTATATTGGAATAAGAACATGGGAATTAAAAATGGTTATTTTGAATAAAGATACATTCTTTATAGTTGAGAAAATTAAATTAAACTAGTGGTTAGAATATAGGCATTATTTTTCAGAACTTCTTTTTAATAGTGCTTTTATTGGTGCATTATAGTCTCACATCATAGTGTAAATCATGTTGACAATGACATATATGCACACAGCACTTGGTGCCTGCCCCCCACCTCCCCATTTTCCCTCTTACCAGTACAGGGTACTGAAATTGATGTTGGTATATTCACTTATGTACACATAATAGATGATATTATTTTGACTGATGAGCCTCAGTCTACACCCTTCTTTTCCCTTAGACCACCTCCCTGGCTGCACAGGTCTCTCCTCCATTATCTGGAATCTCTCTTGTATCCCAATTACTCCTTAGCTTGCACATATTAGAGAAAACATATAATCCTTCACTTCCTGCAACTGGTTAATCTCCCTGGCTAATTTTGTTTTTCTTTATTGGTGAATAGAATTCTATTGTATGTATTTCCCATAATTTTGTAATCCATTTATTTGTTTTCTCTTCAGATGATATATACATTATGAAATAATGAAAGCTTTCTTATTAATTCTGGATAGTTATGTGAGGGCAAAACTTTGTAGCTTTATAGATTTTTTAAACTTATTTTAGTATTTCACCTAACACTATTGAAAGCTAGACTATTAGCTCTGAGCTAGGTTTTATATATATATATATAATGTTCAAATGAAACTGACTTATTTGACATTTTAAAAAGAAAATTTGCAGTGTGGTTTTATGGTGAGCACTGGTAATCCCAGTTCTGGAAGACTAAGAAAGGAAGATTACAGGAACAAGATCAGCCTCAGAAACTTAACTAGACCTTGTTTCAAAATAAAAGCCATAAAAAGAGCTGGGGGTGTATCTCAGAGTTAGAATCCAGAGTGAATCCCTATGTTCAATCCCTAGTATCACAAAAAAATAAAGAAATAAATTTTCTACATAAAGACTCTGACAATTCTTTAATGATATTAATTATGTCAACTTATGATACATTATTATATTCTATTCTGTAATTTAAATATATGATCTTGTATGTTTTTTTAATCAGTCCTTTAAAAAAAAGAAAGCTTAAAATTCATTTTTTTTTTCTGAGAGAGAGAGATTTTGGCCTTCTTTTCTATGTAGTTAAGGAAGGCAGGCACATTTGAGATGTTTGAGGATTAGTTCATCATTTGCAGGTTTTAATTTCAGATAGCCTGAATTGGAATCCAAACTTCAATCCTTGGTTGGCTGGCTTTGTAGTAGTCAGCAAGATATATGCATATCCATGTTCATAGCAGCACAATTCACAATAGGCAAATTATGGAAATAATAGAATTGTTCAACAGAAGAATTGATAAAGAAAAGGTGAAATTTTGCTCAGTCATAAAGGACACAATTATGTTATTTGCAGAAAAGTGGATAGAACCAGAGAATAGTATGCTAAGTGCGATCAGCCAATCCAGAAAACTAAAAATCATGTGATTCTTCTCATATGCAGAAATTCGAGAGAAGTTGGGAGATAAAAGCGACTTCAAATAGATTAGGAGAGAGACTAATAGACTAGTGGGAAGGAATGAGGGAGGAAGGAGGGGAAGGAAAAAAGAAATCTTGGGAAGGAAAGAATTCCAATAATGTTATGTCCATATATGAAGTTATCACTACCAATCTCATTAATATATATGGGAAAAGAGTAGGGGGGACCAGGCGAAATACAGAAGGAATTATACCAAGTGCTATATGCATGTATGCTGGTATCACTTTGAACCTCACTATGATATATAATTACAATGTACCAAAGAAATGTTCATAAATAATAAATAAATAAATAAATAAATAAATAAATAATACTTTTCTCTGGGCTTTAGTGATGTTATTTGTAAAATGAGGATAATAATAGACCTTATTACATGATTTATTATGAGTATTAAATGAGTTCATTTGTGAGAAGTGATTAAACCAGGAACAATAGCACACACCTATAATCTGAGTAGTTGGGAGACTGAAAAGTATGATCACAGGTTTGCGGCCATTATTAGCAATCTTGTGAGTTCCTCCACAATTTAGTGAGACCCTTTTTCAGTATAAAAATAGCACTGCGGATGTAGCTCAGGGGTATAATGCCTCTAGGTTCAATCCCCAGTACCACAAAAAAAGTGATTAAAATAGTACCTTTTGGGTTGTTTACAGTAAATAGTTATTATAATTAATAATGAGCTATTCTCATTACTGAGTTTTAAAAAATAATAAAACCATATTTTTGTTCTATCTGACAGGAAGATAGTAGTTTAAGATATTTGAAAAACAAATCTAAAGAGTACAGAATATTTATGCAATAGAGTTTCAATTTTAAGCCATAAGTTTTAGTACATAAAGGTTGAAAACAAATGCCTGCTTCATTAAATAAAAATTCATACAGAATGTTTCTCAAGATGCCAACATAGCAGAGAAATAGTTTCTGGACAATTAAATTTGATGTTTAAGGAGGAACATTCCTACCAAAAAGGTCTTATATAAACCTACTTTCAAAGAGGTTGTATAAAAGCTGAGAAGACAAAATAAGTTGATATCCTAAGCATGAAAGTTTTTAGCATATAGTCCAGTATGGATGAGAAGGAGGGTAAATGGGGCTGAATGTAGTGAATTTCAGGCCAGAAGGCTGGGCCACTGCCAAAGAGTGGAGAACCATATTTATATTTGATCTGATAGCTGCTAATCAGATGGTATTGACTTCTGAGACTGAGGATAGGGTGCACTTTGTTGCTTTAGATTTGCAAATGCAATCTACAATGGCTATCAACAAATAGTAGATATTTCTAACTGAAAGATGTCCTAATTCTTCCCAATTTTTCAGGACATCTAAGAAGTACTATATTTTTATGTATGACTTAATATTACAAAGGTGATTATTAGTGGTTTGGTTTTATTGAAGCTGGGAATATATATTTATAAGATGGTAACTTTTCCCCTCTCCCTGGCCAAACAGAAGGGGATTCCTCTCTCAATCTTCAAGAGAATGTGGAAACAAGTGGTTCCTAGTGGTAAACTCAAGAAATGTGGAGTCCCCTTTAGATTATTGTTTCTCTCCCAAGAGTTTCTGACTCTTAAACTTGGCCATCCTCAGGCCCCAGCAGTACCTCAGGATCACCTGATTATTCCTATACTATGTTATGGAGTCCCGAGTAGACAATACAGAGTGTATAGACAGAAATGGCCCTTCCTTTTCATCCCTAAAATGGGTAGGTCTAAGATTGAGGGTTGAAAGACATATATTACTACAAGGAAAATGAAAGTCTGCCTTTTTGCAAAGAAAGCTCTCTAATATGTTTCCTAGACCCTTGTACACTAAGCTCTTGCTTTCAGAGAAATTTCATCTGCACACAGAATTTCCAGTACTTGCTTAGAAGTAAGGTCACACAGCTTAATGTGTCCAACCAGACCTCTTCTCTGAGTTTCGGACCTTGAGATCCAATTTCCTATGTGACTGCAGCTACTGTCCAGCTTTTTCTCAGGCTTCAGGTCTCAGCTAACCTGTGACCTACTCAGAGGTATTGACTTTAATCACTGTATCATATGCAAGCTTTTTATTAGTCCCTATCCTAACGTTATTATACTTTTCTTCAAATTACACTTAAATGTGTGAGATTAGTTTAAAAAATCCAAATTATTAAAGAGCACAGTAACATCATCTAATTTTGTATAATAATAATCTCATTAAACTATTGAGAGTTGAATACCGACTTTGTAGTAGATGTGAACACAGGAGTAGTCTGTAATCCACTGGAAGGGATTGTACTTGGAAAGGTGAGAAATTAGGATTGCAAGTTTGAAGTTAGCACAAAATAACTTAGATCTTGTTTAAAAAATAAAACATAAAAAGAGCTGATGATTAAAGAAGGCAACAGATGAGAGGGGAAGAT
Source organism: Graphiurus murinus (assembly GCA_004027655.1). NCBI lineage: Eukaryota > Metazoa > Chordata > Mammalia > Rodentia > Gliridae > Graphiurus > Graphiurus murinus. The sequence goes on from PVLC010011385.1 coordinate 21,690, forward strand.
AGGGAAACACCCTAATGTACATGATATACATTCACAAGCATATCAAAGTAAATTACTAAGGTGAACACAAGTAAGAAGGAGGGGGGAGGAAATGGGGTAGGAATTGGGGAAGAGTTAAATGAGTGATGTGGTCTGTATTTCTCTACCATCCTGTACCTCATTAAGATGTGTGATTACAATGCACCAATGAATTAAAAACAAAAAAGAGCTGAGGGTATAACTCAGAGGCAGAATGCCCCTGTGTTTAGTCACTCCGGTAACACACACACACACACACACACACACACACACACACACGAATTGATAATTTAAACAATTTTGTCATTTTTAATGAGAAACATGCTAATTCAAAAATTACATTCTAAAGAGGTTCTTAGTTAAACTAAAGTCCTTGCACCAAAAGGAAAATAAATTCATCTTAAAGTTGTATAACTCCTCCTGGGTGATATACAATCTAACAAAGTAATACAATATTAAGAAAAATCATGATTTTAAAAATATTTTTGAAACATTTAGAGAAATATTTTAAGATGTGAAATTTCATAGAGACATGATAAACCTAATTATGTGCAGTAGATTTAACTGACTACAGAAAAAAAGAGCTATTATTAGAAGTTATTATTTCAACTTTTATCTTTGTATATGTGAAAAGCAGATTCTCTAATTCACATCTTCCTGCCTTCATGCATCCAAATAAATTCCATCTGGAAATCATAATTGGGAATTTGCATCAGTGGTTTTTCAGAATTTCCTGATCTGTGCTTTAGAAATTTTGGTTTTAAAAGTTAAAGCTATTCCTATAAGTCTTCATTTTTAAAATACATATTCTGGATTACTCTATGGCCAGTGATCAGAATGCCATTTTGAGAAGTATTATGTGAATCAAAGTTATTTCATGCTAATATTTAAGTATGTATTGAATTTTTGCTCTACAGATTGAAGTTTCTGATGATTCAAATAACCATGGCCTTGAAATTCAAATTTGCTCTATTTAGTAGTATGGTAATGAATTTCAGAAGAAGCTTTCATTAGTCCTAGATGTACATTGAATTGAACTTGGAAAACTTTTAAAAAATACTGACAGTAGAGGCCAAACCCCAAATAATCTGATTTATCAGATACGGGCTAGAGTCCTGTTATCCAGTATTTTTATATGATTACCACATGAATCTGATGTACATTGGGAGTTAAAAAGTAAGTGGAAATAGAAACAAAAAAAATGAGTAGGAATATAAAAATGTTTAATTTATACATATTAAACTACATTTTATATATGTACGTATATGTGTAATTATAAGAATTATACAAATATATTAAATATTTAAAAAGAGAAACTATCTTTCATCTTTCTTCCCATTGCTGTGGAGACCTTAAAAACTAGGTTGCCATTATTGGTCATTTTTCTCCTTATCCTTCAGTGAAATTGAAATCTTTCTTGGTTCCACTAGGAAAATTTTATAGAGTGAAGTGTCAAAGCAAGGCATTATATAATTTCTCTATTTGAAGCAAGAACAAAGTGAAACTTGCTGTTTGAAATTTCATCTTGGAGACATTTTCATGCTGGACATAATAGCCTAATTGGATTAATAAGATCAGACACACAGGGAGAAGTTGATAAAAGAAGATAATGTCAGGCTCAGTTGTACATTCTCCTCCACAGTAATAACTATTATTTCTATAAAAAAGGAACATTGAGTTATTTACATGAAAACATTGTAGTACATACATACTAGTTCCAAGAGTGTAGGTCTAAATATATTTTGAACAAAGAGTCCCATATATGTTTATATGATTCGTCATAAAGATTTCAATCATAATGCTGAAAATATAACATACTCAAGGCTCATTCAAAAGTAGGAAATGTCCTGCTTAGAAACTTTTATATGGTAAAGAATTACACTTTTATCTGCCAATTACAAATGTAAACCTGACACATTTTTGTTGAATAAGCACCTATCTAATAAGGAATCCTTCCCAGCAATGTATATTCTATTCCTTAGATAACAGAGAAGCCCATTCAGTTTCCCCATACACTGTTTTTATATTTTATGAAACTTTAGCACTTCCTGTGTTCTATTTCATCTGAGTCTTACTAGAGGGCAGAAGTTAATCTGATATGATAGTAAGTAATAATATTAACACTAAATCATATTCACATAAAGTAACTATATTCTGAGAATTTTTACATCTAGCAGTTAATTTGCTCTTTCAAACAACCATCAATCTGGGATGATTAGAATTTTATATATGGAAGAACCATAACTCAATTTTCACTGGGTTAATCCTCATGTAGGCAACAAAACAGAAAATACTGATGCCTTAATCCTTTGGACTCTTTTCTCCTGCCCAGCTCCCACTGTTAAAAATGCTTAGAAATGCAAATATAATATCACTGAAAATAAGTCTGAGTTTAAATGAACAAAAATAAAATTTGGGTGCCAAAATTAACAGAAACAGAGTCATAGAGCAAAAACTCATGGGTTTGGGTACAATCTGAACGGCTCACGAATTTTTATTCAGTGATAGATTTGGGGTGGTTTTGGAGATAATAGAAATAAGGTAAAGAGTATTAGTTACTGGGGATTGAACCCAAGTGCTTCTACCTCCAAGCTATACCCCCAGTCCTTTGTATTTTGAAAAAGGATCTCACTAAGTTGCTGAACCTGGCATAGATCCTATGATCCTCCTCTCTCAGCTTCCTATGTACTGGGATTACAGGCGAGCTCCACCATACCTGGCTAGATTTGATCGCTTTACTGTACTTGATGAATCTATAAAGCCATATATTCTATCTCTGCTTGATAAACTAAGGCACCAAAGAACATAGCGCTCTTTAAAATGCACTAGGAATAACTCTCTTCAAACACCTTCTTCTAACTCCTCTTTGTGATTCCGTCATTTAAATAGCCAGCAACATGAAGAAGACTCAAACCACTGCATAAGGCTTTCCAAGCCCTTGAGAGTATGTTCTCTAATTGTATTTCACGTATGATTAAAATTGGTCTTAGGATTCTATTAGAATAGCTATCTGGGAAATTACTTACTCTATTAGAATAGCTGTCTAGGAAATTTCACAAATTGTACTCTTCCAATAGTTTAAAAGCAGATATCATAGAGGCAACTACTAGTGGCACTAGTAAGTTGTGAGAACACACAATGAATGCTGTGTGCATGTATATTTCTATCACTCTCAACCTCACTATGATGCATAATTACAATGCATCAATCAACAAAAAAATAAAAATAAAGTGTTGAGGTGGATGGGTAGTGAAACATGAAACATGGCAAGGAGAGAGCTAAATTGAATGAATAGCACACATTTTTTTTTCAAATTATTCACTTTGTATTTGTTATCTTCATAAAATGTATCTCTAACCATTAATGTATTTTGCTTAATAAACGTATATACACACATATACAATAAGTCTATCTTGACCAACCTCATATAACCAGGAGGTAGGGATTTCTGATATAGAAATATTCAGCAGGTTTCCCTAGCAAATGATTTAACAGAAGAATATAATTCTTTTCCTTCATTACAGTGAAAGGGAGTTATAAATGTTCCCATTGGCAAAGACTCATAAAAAGGTTTAGATCAAATTATTGTTTCTGTGGGTACCATCCTGCCTGACCCTTCCCTTCCCTCCCAGAAAGAGAAAGACAGATTGTGGTGTCAGGAGTGACTCAGCCAGCTGGCACTGAGTGGTTTAAACATGTTCTGATTTTACATATCGCTGTGGGATAACAGGGACAAAGTCAGTGTGAGAGGGTCAGACGTGTCTTGAACCGGATCCAAGGCCTCTGCGGCTTTGAGATGCAGGATTGAATGCTCATATTGGTCTTGGTACAACAATGGTTATTATCTTTTTTGTCCAAGGATCCACATGTTCTTTTTATTCAGATCTTGGCTCTTCTCACCATACCACAAATTAAAAAGTTGGATATATAATAATCTCAAGGTATATTTTGCCTTAACTGATCTAATTGAGTTTAGGTATACCTTTATGAAATAAGATATCATTGCACTCAGAGACTGAAAAACAATACAAAACAAAGAAGCAGTATTATCAGTCCAGGTTTACCACGTTATAAAAGCAGAATCCAAGTGCTCATTACACAATGTAATAGAGTTATGTGTTCATTTTGTACTTCTGTACTGCTTGGCTCAATTGTTTTGGATCTATGGAGTCACTGTAAGACATTAGAACAAAATTTCCCCTTATGCATGAATGTTATAACCCTCTACATTTTTTATTTTTTTGTTCTAGGGAATCAAACATAGGAGCATTCTTTCACCAAACTACACCCCCCAACTCTTCTAATTTTATTATTTTTTTAAATTTTGAAACAGGGTCTCACTATGTTGTGGAGGATCTTGCAAACTTTCTAAAGTGACCTTGAAACATGATCTTCCTGTCTCATCTTCCTAGTTACTAAGATTACAGGTGTGAGCCAGGATACCCGACTGTAAATTCTCTATGTTTTAATTATTTCTCTATCTTGTTATCTTTTTTTTTTTTTCCTTTTAATCATCCCTCTTCTTTCTTCTCCCACTGAATGCATCTTTACAGCCTTGGAGTGAACCTGGAATGGTATTAAACACTGATCTTATTTTACTCTTAAAAGAACTTTATGGGTCTTGATGAATCATTTAACATCTGAGCTTTCCTTTCTATTTTATTATTGTTTTTAATTCTCAATAAAGTTGCATGTGTTTATTGTGTGCTATATTATATTATGAATTACACCTTCATTACAGAATGACAAATTTTATCTAATTATCTATGTCTTACCTCATTAGTTAATATTTTTGTGATGAAAACACTTTATCTACTTTTATTATATATTACTTTTTTATTTATTTGTTTTCACAGTATACAGACATATCTAATCCTTATATGGTTCCCAATAGTAGTTTTATGTATTTCCCAAATGTAGTTTTATGTATCAATTATGACATTTTGTTCTTATAAAATATTTGAATCTTCCATATTTGGTCAAACTATTCATATATTTACTACTATTCATTTATTAATTCAAATGCTCATTCATCAAATCAATAATATATATTCTGTTTATAACTAGTTGTCTGTCTACTGGCCATGCAGAAAGAGTTATGGTTCCCTAATTTTACTCTACTTCTGTGAGTTTCCTTGCTTCCTTGGATTTTAAGTTCTTTATCTATAAAACAAATATATATTGCTGCATACCTTTTCTGACAGAGTTTTTATGAGGATCAAATGTTACACATTTTAAGGTATAAAATGTCAAAAAATGAAATAAATCTATAAATCTTGGATAACCTTTGGATATACAAAATTTCCAGGACAACAAAAAATATTTTTTTTACTGTTTTAGTATATAAACCAAATTATAATTCTTACAGTATTATTTAATAAATAATGAATATAAAATATACTCAAATTTGATTCTTTGATCCAGAGATTAAAATTACTGAAACCAGGAAAAATTGATTTTTTAAATACATTCTGAGGGCTTTTCTGGAAAGTTAGTGTGTTTCCAAAATATGCTGAGTTAAGCCAAGATACCACACTCTTAGGAGCCACACAACAAAGGATAGTGTAAATATCATGCAACTATGTCAGAGAGACATGAGGACAGTATTTCTTCCCAACTTGACGTTTGATGTTTATCATCCTCATATACATATATATACATATATATATATACACACACACACATACACACACAAACACACACACAACAGGAGTGTTATATACACATATATGTATATATAATATATACACACATACATATATAATGTATATATATATACATACATATATATATATATATGTATATATATGTATATCAGGAGTGGTTTTTTTTTTGTTACTCAACCATTCACTAGAACAAAAAAGAACAGAGGAAGACCATATTTTATTTTCAGTAATAATACTTGCTAAGCTTATTAGGTACTTTCTATTGCCTTAAGTGTATCTTACAGCATCTACCTTTTCCATGAGCCTTACGAAGAAGATCCCATCACTATTCCCATTTAAGTGTGAAGCATAAAGAGGTTAAGTGATATTCAAAGGATCATGCAGTGGAAGAGCTGTGGTCAGGAAAGAAAGGAAATGAAAGGAGAAAATACAGTCTGGGAAGGAGGACAGGTGATGCTGTTAAGAGATCTTTTTTCTCTTGGTCATTCTTATTCCAGTTTAATGATGATTCTTCAAAGCAGCCTGAATTCTACTTCATCAATAAATTATTTCTTAACTAAAAAATCTCATATGTAATTTTCTATCATGTTTGTACTAAACTTGTGGCTCAAAATTTATTTTTTAAATTATTGTTTTCAATTACATATTGATTTTCGGTGCTCACATATTATGAGAGATTTTAAATTTAAAATATATTTTAATATGTATTTAAATCTTATACATATTCTACTTGCCTTTTTTTCTCTCTCTCTCTGTCATTTTTTTTTTTTTTTGAAGTACTGGGGATTGAACTCAGGTCCATTCTACCTCTGACCTATACCCCAGCCCTATTTTAAATTGTTTATTTTGAAACAGGGTCTCACTAAGTTGCAGAGTGCCTCACAAGGTAGCTGAGACTGGCTGCGAACCTGGGTCCTCTGGTCTCAGCCTCCTAAATGCTGGGATTACAATCATGCGCCACTACTCCTGACTTGTTTTTTCCTCTTGATATTACATATCTGAGATTTGTTTCAGTGCTGATATATATACATATATATGCACACATATATATACATATATATATATAGGCTTCATTTAAAATTTTGTGCATGATTATATATATGAACAAACCAAATACACCCAAATATATGTATTTTTTCACTGGATGACATTCAGTAACTTCCCATTTTATTATTTCAAACATTGCTAAAATGACAAATATTACTGTGCAATTTCTCAGCATAGATAAAAAATATAAATACAATAATATTTACTTACTTTTCTAGAAAAAGCATATCTTTTAAGAATGTTTGGGCCTTCTTGTTCCCTAATATTTTGACCAACATCAGGCTTTTTATTTTTTGCAAATAGTTTGACACTTTGGTAATCATTTTTACAAGTTGTTACTTTGATTCATATTTTTCAGTTTTCTGATGGAGTTGAACATTATTTTTTCATACTATTTTAGTTGACATTTAATAGAAATTTTCATAGAAATATACTCTTCAGAGGCTTTCACAAAATAACTTCCAATGTTGCAGCCATCCAGATGATAAAACAGAAGATAACCAGACACACAGAAGCTCTCCCATTTCATATTTTCCTAAGGTCCCTGCCTGCCCTCAGCAGCAACCACTGTCATGCCATGTCACTCAGCACCTTAGTTTTGTCTAGTTCATTACTTAGCACATGATATTATTCAGTATTTAATCTTTTCCAACTATCATATTTTGTTCAATATTATGCTTTAAAGATCTCCCTCAATATTTTACTCTGCAGTAGTACTTGTTCAATTTTAATTGCCACATATCTTACCTCATTATATTTATTCATTCCATTTGAATTGGTTATAAATTTTGTTAGAAATAATATAGATTTTAATAGCATTTCTCTGCACATACAAATGTACTTTCAGATTGCAACTGAACACATTCCTATTATATATATGCATTGTGATATATACATACTACTTAGTAGTAGAATTATTAATACAAACATAGTAGTAGAATTACTGAGTCATCATATATGCATAGATTCAGCTTAATCATGAATAATAATATACAAAGTAACAAATCTAGTTCCTGCACATTGAATTTCTAGATTATTTGGAGTTATATTTATGTCCATTATTAAATACACTATGTGAATTTGCAAACTTCATATTTATTCAGGTCTTTTTAAATATCCCTTGAATATATTATATTGTTTAGACTAATTAAAATTTGTTAATAATCTCTTTCTAAAGGATTTACATATTTTATAAGATTTTTATGGCTATCAAAATTAGCACATTTGTTCTAAGAAAATTGTATCATCTTTTGATTTATTTGACTATTGTTTGATATTTTTTGACTTTTAGTAATTTGAAGCTAGTAAATTTACTTTTCTTTCTTTTAGAAATAAGTAGAAATTATTTAGAAGGCATGGATATATTTATTAGAATTTAGTCTATAGCTTTAGCCTTTTCTGACTGATAGAAGAAACTAGAAATGCTTTAACTTATGTCTACCCTTCCATCTTCTCTTTCATGGGTGTCTGTTTTTGCTATATAATGAAATATAATGTACATACAAAGTAGTATATATTTCATTGGTGTCAGAGATGACACTATGAAAACTGATCACATATGTAACTAGAAACTGGATTAAGAATAAAAACATGACCGCAAACTAGAAACACTTTTCATATTTCCTCCCAAATAAAATTATTTTAAGTAGTAACAAAGAAGACTACAAAGTTTGATAAAAAGGATGTCACATAGCCAGTCATGGTGGCACACATCTGTAATCCCAGTACTTAGGAGGTTTAAACAGGAGGATAAAAAGAGGTTCAACACTAGCCTCAACCTTAGTGAAACTCTCAGCAACCTAGTGAGACTCTGTTTCAAATAAATAAATAAATAAATAAATAAATTATTAAATAAATAAATAAATAAATAAATAAAAGGGCTGGCGGTGTTGGTGTAGTTTGGAGGTAAAATGCTCTGGGTTTAATCTCTAGTAACACACACCACACACACACACACACACACACACACACACACACAAGGAAGTCACAGAAGGATTAAGTATTGTTTAAGAAGTGTATAATTGCCAGACGTGGTGGCGCACACTTGTAATCCCAGCATTTGGGAGGCTTAGACCAGAGGATCTGGGTTTGCAGTCAGCCTCAGCTACCTAGTGAGGCACTCTGCAACTTAGGGAGACCCTGTTTCAAAATAAAGAACAAAAAATAGGGCTAGGGGTATAGCTTGGAAGTAGAAAGTCCCTGAGTTCAATCCCCAGTACTGCAAAAATAAATAAAAAAGTATATAATTCTTTCAGGAAGTATTAAGGTGTGTTTAGAATTTTCTAGTCTGAATACTCTTAAAACTTGAGTAGCACTTAAGAACTGCTGGTTCTTCACGTGATGAAGCAAGTCTGTGCTTAAAAAACTGTTTTCTTGCATATGTGAGACATAATCAATGCAAAAACTGAGGTAGTAGGGCAAATGACAAGAGGGACACATCTGATAATATATGCCAGTGTTATTAATCTGACTCAGAAATCAGTGTTGATTGTCTGCAAATGAAGTGTGGGTATCAATGAAGGCGTGTGCTAGGGAGATAGGTTTTCTGAATAATAATCATTATAAAGAACAGTAAATTCAGGACATAAACTGTGTTGGAAATGTGGGGTGCAGGTGTTATATTAGGGTTCCAGCTAACCAGCCTTCAGTTAGAAAGGAATATCTGAGACTGCCATAAAGATGGGTTGCTTGACATATAATGTGTTATGAAAAGCATAGTAGAAGTTACATGTACGAATGTGGTCACCAAATAAGAAGATGAGCTCAGAAAAATCCAGAGTAAAGACTACAGTGAAATGCATATGTGGTAGAAAAGAAAGTAGGATGAGGGACCAGTAAATGGGTAGGCAGACACAGAAGCTGAGCCCCTGCAGATCAAGGTATTCCAGGTGATAAGGCAAAATAATTTGCGAAAGACATTTGTGTCTACAGTGTGAAAGGAAATGGAGAGGCTCAGTAAAGTTAGTAAAGAAGAGGAGATATTTAATTTGGCTTAATTTATATATCCCTTTTCTTTTTGTCTAAAGATAAATGGCTTTAAATTATTACTTTCCATGTCACTTCATAGAAGCAGAGCCAGTCATTAATCAGAGTTTATATACCTTATGACAACCTTAAGCATGTTTTATGAATGCTATTATATATTATCAAAATAAAAAATAAAATCACATGACTTTCTTTTTTAAACAACTGTTCACATCTTTTTTTTTTTTTTTTTTTTTTTTTGCGGTACGAGATTGAACTCAGGGGCATTCTACCTCTGAGCTATACCCCCAGCCCTATTTTTTATTCTTTATTTTGAAACAGGGTTTCACTAAGTTGCGGAGTGCCTCACTAGGTAGCTGAGGCTGGCTGTGAACCTGGATCCTCCGGTCTTAGTCTCCCAAATGCTCGGATTACAAGCATGCTCCATGATGCCCGGCTCACATACTTCTTAATATATAACAATTACTTTGCTGTGCTCTAAAGGGATAGTGACAATTTTCTCACTTCAGAGAGCTTACATTTCAGGTGGAAAGACAGAAAATCACATGTAAATATGAACAGGAAATTCAGATAGCAAATACAGATACAAAATTGTTCACAATGCGGTAGATTTAAATGATGACAGCAATTTTCACCCCCATTTGAAACCAGCTCCTTGTATCTAATTTATTTTACCAAAAGATGAGGCATATTTTCCTCCTATTGCTCTTGAGTCTGGCCATCAAACTTTCATTGACACATCCCATACCCACACATGCAATGTAAGCAGACATTTTTAAATTTCATATACTTAGATTTTTTCCATGTCACTTTGCTTCTTCATAAGAAGATGTACCTGAAGAACAAAGTGGGAGGACATCTACTTCCAAATTTTGAGTGATACTATAAACAGATTATAATCAATAGCAAGTATAGTAAAATATCTCAGTAGAGAGAAATGGATGCATATGAATGTAATGAGCTGATCTGTAAAAAGGAACAAATATATTCAAATAAAGGAACAATGTTCTTTTTAGTAAGCAAAGTTAGAACAATTGGACATTGATAGGCAAAAAATATGGAAACAGACACTACACTTTTTATAAATACCAACTCAAAATAGATCAGAGACCCAAATGGAAAATCCTAAACTATAAATTTTCTGGAAGAAAACAAACAAAGAACTCTATGTGGCCTTGTATTTGATGATGTTTTAAATACAACAATAAAAACATGAAACCTGAAAGAAAAAAAAGTTAGATTTTTATTAAAGCCAGCAAGCAATGAGGATTCAGGATGAATCTTAAATATGTACGCCTATTGAAACTAGTCTAGAAAGATATACACTCTATATTCCTAATGTATTCTACTCTGTCAAAGACAAAAACATAGATATAGTATAAAAATGAGTGACTCCTAGACTTCTATGGATTTGGGGTGAGGGAGTAGAGTTGATAGACAAAGAACTGGTAATTCTTTAGAGAGGAAGAATATTCTGCATGATGTTATGAGTGGGCTATATCACACTTTCTCTTTCCATAGAATTTTAAGTATGAAGAATGAATTTTAGTGTATACAATTCTAAACAAGTCATTTATGATATTAGGGGATTCTAGAATGTAATGAAAAGAAACATTACTGATGAGTTCAGGGAAAAGTGCTTGGCTTAAGTAATTCTAGAAATTAATAAATGCTTTAAGGCTAAGATATGAGGATTTTACAGACGTTCAAGAGTTGGTAAAGTTGCTTCCTTCAGGACACAGCTTAAAATTTATTACACTGCAGTCAAAAAAATGAAAGGTCAGATGTTTGCCTTCATGTGTGGAAGCTAGAGGGATACAAAAGAGGCTAGATAACAGAGGAGAAACCCTAGCTGAGTTATGGAGGGGACCTAGGACCCTAGCAAGTTGGAGGAGGAAGAATCAGTGAAGGAAACACTTCAATAGACATGATGTACAGATGCAAAATTATCAATACCCATCTCAGTGTCATACACAGAGAGGATGAGGGAGTGGGGAAGGAGATGGGAGGAGGATCACCAAGTGTTGTATGCATGTATGTTTCTATCACTCTGAACTTCATCATGATGTATGATTACAATACACCAATAAACTAAAGGAACTATGATACTGGAATTGAACAGTTAAGTGAATGGATGGAAGACAGTGGGAGCCAGGTTCCTTATCATTGCAATGACAATTTATGGGAAAGAAAGGATTGAAGAGTGATCTATATAATAAACAGATTAGATTGTGAAAAATTAGTGTATGGTCATATTTAGCTCAATGCATTTATAAATAGTTTTATAGAAATAATTTTTAGTGGGACTAAAAACAATTTGATCCCAGTAGCAATGAGTATACCTAGTATTCAAATAATATTTCCTCATTCCTTCTTTTAGTAAAGAAACCAGGACTCCTTATAGAAATTGTTATCCTTAGACTGAGGTAGGAAATATATAAAGACATCTATTAATGTAAAAAAAAAATGCATGACAAGAGCTAAGACAATGCAAAAAGCTCACAACAGTGGTATATGCCAAAATCAAAATATATATATATATATATATAGAATCCAATTGAAACTGAAAGAGTTCCTAATTACCAACAATGTCATAGTTTGACAAAATAAGCAAAATAGTTTTTTTGGTATAATCCAAAGTATAAAATAAATAGTTATAAATCCAGGGTGATATAAATGAATGACTAAATACATATTGATGGAAGAACATAGAAAAAAAAATTTCTCTGCAGAAGAATTTGCAATAATTTATAAAGATGTGTAATCCACCTTCACAGTGATTTTCTAGAAAATATAGACAAATGGAAACAAGAGTCATTTTACAGTCGTGAAATCCAACATATGTTCCAGCCATTTGATATGGTTCAAAATCAACAATAATAAGTTTTGTGTATTATATGTATCCTTGCTCTTCGTGCTAAAAATGACTTTTTTGCATTTTATTTTATTTTATTTTATTCATACATTGTAAGCATACATCTTTGTTAGGTACAAATTGATAACCATATATGAGCTCACAATTCTCATTTGACCCCTTGCCCAAATTACCGCCCCGCTCCCTTGCCCTCCCTCCCTCTCAAGTTCAGTTTAGTGAGTAGCCTTGATATACATTAGTGTCCCCCCCCACCCCCGTCCAACCCCTTCAGTTAAATCAACTTCTTTGCTTTCGAGGGTCTCTCTGAGGTCTTCCTCCCCAGATCATATGATTTTTAGTCTCATCATGAGAAAAACATCAGATATCCATTTAATTGTACTTAGTGAAATGCCTGACCAGTATTCCTCAAATCTATTCAGATCATCAAAATGAAAACATCTGAAAAACTGCCACAGACAAAAACAGCCTAAGGGGACATAGTGTCTAAACACGAGGAGGTATCCTGGAAGGAATTCTGCAGCATAAAAAGAACAAAAAGAAAATAGAAAGTGTGGACTAAGGTCAGTAATAATTTATAAATATTGGCTTGTTAGCTGTGACAATGCAACATACTGATATCAGAGGTTAGGACTGGAGCGCACTGGGATTGGAGCACAGGGGAACTCTCTTGGTCTCACATGTTCAATTGAACAGCTGAGATCCAGCCTTCCTTATATGACATGGAATGGTTGCCCAAACATACTTGTTCAAAATTAAATCACTCTCTTTCCTCTCTCACTCTCCCTCCCCCTGTTTCCCTCCCTCCCCCCTTCTCTCCATGAAAATGCAAATTCCTGATGTGCTTCTAACTTCTCCATATTCTGGTTCTATACTATGAAGAGAAAGCAGAGATCAATTGATAGGACAAGACACATAGATTTTTAAATATTGACTTTTACTATTTGCTGGCTGTGTGAATTGGGTAACTTGCTAAACTCTATGTACCACAAACCCCACTACTGTAAAGTGAGAATCAGAAGTTTTCTCATGCAATAGTTATGCACATTAAATTGGTAAGCACTTGTAAAGCACTTAGAATATTAGCTGATACATAATACATACATAAATATTTAATATGTAAGAATGAAAGTGGCTACTATTTTTCCTTACTTGCTGTTGACATATCATAAGTAGTTGAAATAAGCAATGGAGAATGCTTGCAATCTGACAAAGGTAATGGATTCTGACAGGAATAAAAATGTGTCTTCAAAGCCAGCAAGTCACCAGCACCTATAATTTCCATTATTTAGATTATTCAGGGCTTTAATGGAGCTTGTATAAACTACTTGAAAGATCTTGGAAGGATAATATCCACATATTATAATCCTATTGTTTAGTCATTGTTCCCATTAATTCTTACATTAAAATCATGAAAACAAATATTTGAAGTTTTTGGCCAACAGGAAGCCTATGAAAGCCAAGAAGCTTTATCAAATACAATTGTTTTAAAGCCGGGAGTAGTGGCGCACGCTTGTAATCCCAGCATTTGGGAGGCTGAGACTGGAGGATCCGGGTTCGTGGCCAGCCTCAGCTACCTAGTGAAGCCCTCCACAATTTAGTGAGACCCTGTTTCAAAATAAAGAATAAAAAATAGGGCTGGGGGTATAGCTCAGAGGTAAAATGCTCCTGAGTTCAATCCCCAGTACCACACACACACACACACACACACACAAATAATACAATTGTTTTAGGCAGGCATGCTGATCCACATGCTTGTAATCTCAGTAGTTGGGAGTCTGAGACAGGAAACACAAGGGCAGCCTCAGTAAGTAGTGAGACTCTTGTTAACTTAGTGAGATCCTGTTTCAAAATCAAAATAAAAAATAGGGCTGGATGTTTAGCTTGGAGGTAGAATGCCCCTGATTCCAATTCCTAATACCACAAAAATTAAAAATAAATAAATAAATAAATAAATAAATAAATAAATAAATAAATAAATATAATTATTTTACCTGTTTTCAATAAGAAACATGAAGTAAAAAATATGTGCCACTTTGAGTCTCACTATTTGATGTTAAACCCAGGTTCTTCAATAAATAAAACTTCAAAGAGAATAAGATCTTAAATGCAATTAAATAACATATCCAGAGAAAACAAATTATAATATGAAGTCTGACCTGGAGGGTGGAGATAGGGATGTGGGCAAAGGACGGTAGAAAATTGTTCTGATAATAAGATCATAAAAATCAATCTTTTTTCCTTGGCTAAACTGTAAATTTAGTCTCAACCTCCCTTGCAGGGAAGTAAGTACAAAGTAAAACATATTCTTCTCTACAGTTTTCATTATCAAGAAATAGAAAAGACACCAGAGCCATCAGAGGAACAATGCTATTCCAAGCATTATGATCTAAAACAAAATTTTTTCAAACCAAGATCATACTTCAACTCAAGAAAATCAATCCTTCCAGGAGCCAAGAAAATATATTTCAAATTCATAGCTCTTCTTAAACCAAAGATAAAGGTGCAATATTTTAATGGTTTCCTCCCAAGGCACACAAAATAGGATATATGGTCAGCTGCAAGCTTTTCCTATATACTGGTACTCTATTTCAGTCTTTCTCTTATAGAAAAGAGCATGAGTAGAAATACAACTAAGGAAATATATGTCCACATTTGTGTATAAGATGCAATAGAAACTTTTTATCATTGTGTGAAGTAAATATTTTATTTAAACAAACACATTTTTTAAAAGGGGAAAATATATTGAGTACTTTTAGACTAAACTGAGAAGGATGAGCAGGTACAGATCATTACATATCACTTAAATGATCATCCAATGATGAAGATAGTATTATCTGTGGGATTAGTATTGTGAATAATAAAGAGCTAGGTATTAGTAGAGTCCTGTCCACACAAACCCCTATGGCATTGTTTTGTACTTTGAGAGAAAATTGGGGAGGGTACTACAGAAGATGAGATCCAGAGGATAAATGATGTTTAAGTCTTCAGAGAATAGATTATGTCTAATCTTTCACATAGTTGAAAACACGGCAAAAAGTCTTGGCTCACTACAAGCATACTGGTCCCTGCAGAGTTATAATAAGGAGGCCTAGGATTTTTCCCAAATCAAAGGATAGTGGTAGCACTTTTACAAGGAACTTTAGGCAGTACAGTAATGTTGTGACTAGTGAGGGAAGGGTTTGCAACAGGCTTGCAATTGGCAAAAGTGAAATATGATCATTAAATTCCAGAAAAAATTCCTCCTCCTCTTGCATTTTTGTTTTCCTACTTAGAAATATGTTTAAAATGTAATAATATGGCAAAAAACAATAAGTGAAACCTCTCACCTATTGATTTTTAACACATACTCAATGTTGGAGGCATTTAACATTTGCTAAATAATTTCATGCTCACAATAACCATATAAAGTATTTACTATTACTACTTATTTCTGAATATGATCTTAATCATGACATGTAATGATAAAATAACTTGATTAAGATCACTAAGTTAGAAAGTATATGAGTCACTGCCTAAATTCTAGGCAGTCCGAATCCAAAATTGTTTCCTCTGACCGTTACAAGATCACAGTTACATAATTAAAAATAATAAAGTATGCACCTATTTAGGATACAGTCTCAAAAATTTAATAGGAAAATGATTAAAATTGAAATCCATAGAGACTATTAGAAAAATAAATATTATTCATCTAAAGAAACTGGTAAATTAAGGAAAAAGATTATATTAGGTTGAAAGAACAAAGCTAGAACAGAATTTCTATTTTGCCTGATCCAGCTCCTGTATAAGTATTTATTAAGCACATGCATTCTGATCAGTGACCTTAATCTATGTGCCTGACGGATAGAGGGCACATTCACAGACCCTCTCTCCTTGCCACTTGAGTAACTTTTTACAGAGCCTAAAGGCAACAATTCCTCCCATTCAACCATACACACACAGAGCTTTGATCCCAGATCTTCTGATGGAAAAACTGTGCCTATCAGTGAGAATATCTTGTGATTAACATTCAGCAAGTTGGTATGGAATAACTAACATATGAGTAAGGCTCCAATTTGGTTTCTAAATTATGCAGAAATAGCATAGCATCTGGTTAATGTGCTGTTCAACATGAATTTCATTTTAATAGATTTAAGCAATATAAGCGTTCTTTGGGAGATAGACCATTAATAAATTGAAAATTTTCTAAAATGTAATCATGTGCAATATAAATATTTATATGTACATTTTATTAGAATACAATGCATAAAAATTTTTGACATTTATATACACAAAGAATATCTAAAATAGTGAATAGCACACACTATAATTTTGCATCAATTTCTTGTTTCTTTCAATGCAATTTTTATTTTGTGTTGGGGAACTGAAGTGATCTGCTCCACCTCATTTATCATGTGTATTTGGGGGATCATATATATTTGTGACCCAGTCTAGGATTTTTTTTTTGTTTTTGGTACTGGGGATTGAACCCAGGGACATTCTAACCCTGAGCTACACTCAGAGCCCTATTTTTTTTTAAAACAGGGTCTTGCTAGGTTGATGAGAGTCTCACTACTTACTGAGGCTATCCTCAAACCTGTGATACTCCTGTAGCAGCCTACCAAGTACTGGGATTATAGGTGTGTGCCACCTGGCCAGGGTCCAGCCTAGGATTTCTTAAAGAGGTAAATATTGTCTCCTTAGACAGATCTTCAGTTTTCTTCATATATCCTTTGTGGATGATTACATTTGCAGACAGATAATTTGAGAAATGTATAATACCTCTCCACACCTTTTTTATCTAGGTGATTTAGTCTTTGATCAGATGGACATCATAGTATGCATGTAAAAAGATAGGTGCATTTGCTGTCTGGGTAGAATCTCAGGATTTCTCTCACCAAATGCTATGTGCATATCACTATCATTCTCAACTATATTATGATATGAGACTATAATGCACCAGTAAAAGTATACATAAAAATTAAATGAAAAAAATGAGCATGAAAAAGAGCAATACAAATACTAGGCAAAGTATTTCAAATGTACAACAAATATCTCAAAAAGTCATTCTAATAGTAATTAATATTACAAGTCACAATTAAGTTGTTACAAGATTTAAACCACTCAATGGGTGACCTCAGTTAACCCATCTGTAAAACAGTACCTTGGATTAGATTACCAAGGACATTTCTTCTCTGTGTGTTTGAATTCATTCCAAAATAACAAACATTTACATCCTATGTGCAGAGACTAATACAATATGATCTTTAGATTTGCCAAACAATATCTAATTCAAGTTGCTATAGCTTAGCTATTATTTGCTGCCTATTTAAAACTTAGACACTAGTAACCATTTATAGATTATTCATGGTAAAACAACATGTAATTCCATTTATTAAAGAGGAATGGTAGCCGGGTGTGGTGGCGCATGCTTGCAATCCCAGCATTCGGGAGGCTGAGACCAGAGGATCCGGGTTCGAGGCCAGCCTCAGCTACCTAGTGAGGCACTCCGCAACTTAGTGAGACTCGGTTTCAAAATAAAGAATAAAAAACAGGGCTGGGGGTATAGCTCGGAGGTAGAACACCCCTGAGTTCAATCCCCAGTACCGCAAAAAAAAAAAAAGTAATGGTTAGTCTTCAACCAAACTGAAAATATTTTCAAGAATTATTCATCACAAAATCCAGTAAGTGCTATCCTATTACTTTATTTTCTTAAAGTGGCATTCTCATTACAAAATAATGGAAAATACATATGCCAGAGCATGTGCATGCACACACGCACACACACACACACACACATGCACACACAACAGAGTCAAAATAACCATTTAGATGACTAATGAACAAATGAATGACTGAAGCTGATGCAATGTAGCAGATGCTCTAATACACATTCTATTGAGAAAAAAAAAAAAAGTTCTAGATCCTTTTCCAAATTACCTAGAAAAATAATTTCCCAGTTTGTGTTTGAAAAGCCCCAGTCTTCATTAGTATGAATATCTACCAAGATGAGCACTTTGGAAAGAAGAAATTCACTAAGTAATAGAACAAAGGATGCTCCTCTAGGGGCCATTATGACTCACCTTGTAAATGACCTGAGGAGAGTGGCTGTGCTTTCTTCAATTAGGCACATGACTTGATGATTTATTAATATTACAAAACTATTCTGAGGAGCTAGGGAATAAAACACATATTGCTAAGTCAGTAGTGAATACTTCTGATAAGCACTTTTATCTGGTTGAGTATGATTTAATATAGTGGTCCTCTCTATCTGATCAAATCCTCCTGTTATCTGAAGACTGGATGAAGAAAGTTTCTTGAGTATTTGTTACTGTGAGAGTATAAAGCTATTTTGGATGTTTATTCCAAAAATTCTTTAAAAAGGTTTTTGTTGTTAATCAAATTTGTCTCAAATTCAGTGGGTAAGTAAATTACCTCGTACAAGATTTTCAAATTCTCCATTTTCCTAAAGATAAATTTTAATTAGCTTTAATTTAATAACTAGATATTTTAATATATTCTTCTGGATGCACTTGATGTAAATGATTTCTTACTGTTGAATTTACAAATTAAGTTAATTCGTACAGCATTTAGCAATTTGAATAGAATATAAGACAACTATTCAGAGCCTCAGAGATGTGAGGCACCTGATTGAGATGGGTCAAAGAACTTTAAAATCTACATTAGTAAGTTAAAAATATACTATACCATTTTTTTTTCCTAAGCTACACCACAGCACTTTTTTTTGTTGATGTTGTTTTGAAACAGTCTCTCTAGGTTGCTGCAAGACTTGTCAATTTGTTGAAACTAGTCTCAAACCTACAATCCTTCTGTCTCAGACTTTCAAGCACTGGGTTTAGAGGCATACACCATCACACCCAGATTTATTATCTACCTTTTAAGGAAAATGTCAGGGTTTATAGAAGAATCATCTATGTACTATATTCCTGGTATCTAATGTTTTTTCTGACACTGAAGTGCCCCTCTATATATTAATATGTGTACATAGATATTTAGGTGTGTATAAATTCTTATACTTACAGGATCTGAGTAGATTACCAAAAACCAGCATTACCTGTCAAGCATGTGGAATGTCCATTTTATGGAAGAGACATGATGAAAAGATACAACCATAATGCCAAATTAGATCTATATGCTTGGATATAAAATCGGAACTCAGATTTCTTTCTTGAAATTTGTTTTTAGAATGATAGTATAATTTATTTTATACACATAGATTATAGTAAGATTTGCAAACAACAAGCAAGTAACTTCTAAGATATTTTTCCTTATGTAATTTTTTTTCTATATTTCATTAATGTCAATGATATACATGTTGCAACTTCATTTATGTTATAGCTCAGCTTAAGCATTAACATTAAAAGAAATTTCATGAAATGGATGCCTATCAGGACTTATTGACATAGAAGAAGACATATGTACAATTGGCCAAGTACAAATTTCTTCTGTGAGCCAGGTGTGGTGGCGAACACTTGTAATCCCAGAACTTGGGAGACTGAAACTGGAGGATCAGGGTTTGCAGCCAGCCTCAGCTACTTAGTGAAGCCCTCTGCAACTTAGTGAGACCCTGTTTCAAACTAAATATAAAAAATTTGACTGGGGATGTAGCTTGGAGGTAGAATATCCCTGGGTTCAATCCCCAGTACCGAAAAAAAAAAAAAGAAAAATTTCTTCTGTTCATAAGTAATTGAGAGGGAGATTAAAATATGGCTTAAAACTACTAAAGTCTGACACTTCAAACGCCAATTAATTAAAATAAATATTTTAATCAATCAATAAATGCAGTGAAATTTATAGTTTATATATAACATTTACAGATTTGAAAGGAAAATGAAAAAATTATAATATTATTCTATAAGTAAAATGTTTTGTAAAAAAGTATAGAACCCTGAGTTATGGTTCTGCTTTGTCACCAAGCATAGAACCCTGAAAATGAGATTAGTTCTTTGTGTTTTCAATACTCTTTACCTAAAATGTGGGAGCAATAATGCCATTCCATCTATTTCACAGATAATGCCTGGGTTTGAAAATATAGATCATCTAAGCCTAATACAATTGATAAAAATAAAACATTTTATGATAATGTGAAGACTTTTAAAATTAATTAAAAGGTTAGTGATACATGTGAAAATGAAATGGAAAACTAGTAAAATTACCAAATAAAACATCATTACATATTCAAAAAGATGTCCTACTACTCACATATGAAATAAAATGTATTTATCTCAGAAATATTATACTGAATGAAACAAATCAGACTCAAAATAAGTTATATTTAATGAACCCATTCAAATCCTAGAACATGGAAAACTAAGTTTTCATAGTAGAATCAGAAAAGTACTTAGGGGATGATGAAAAATTCTATATTCTGGTTATATTAGCATGTACTTGAAGTTAGAGATTTGTAAAATACCACAAAGCTGTGTTCTTAAAGACTTTGTAGTTTTTTTACCTGAAGTCATACTTCAATAAAATTATTTTTTCAAAGTTAAAATTAAAAATAATTAAAATAAAATTAGAAATAAAATGTTAGATATAGAAGAATAATAGAATAATTTACCATTTAAGTGCTTGAAAATTAACACTAAGGACCTTGCTTTACAGGGTCTGAGTACAATTAAATTTTCTTAAAATTTCTCTATATTTGGACACGAATTATTTTTCAAATAAGTAGCCTCATATTAAGTTTCTGTATGCACAACTTAAAGCATGCAATTCACTATAAGTTTCTCTCTACTTCTCTCTGCAAAGCTCATAATAATCTATATATTAATTCGTGTCTAAAAGTCTGGCACAACACACACTATTCTTTGTGCCTTTAGAATAATCTTCTTCAGTACAGAGTTGCAATTTCAGTGAAAATGATTCCTTATAATTATAGACCCTTGCTGCTTCCCTACTTACTTCTGCAAGTTTTGTTTGATTTCCACAGCCTTGCTTTATCCTCCATTTTCTCTTTGTATACTTGAGAGGTTACATCTTTTGAAATTATAGCTGTCAAAGGAGGGTCAAACATCAAAATTAGTTTGTTCTTTCATCATGATCTATAATTCATAATCAGAAAATTAAGGAACAAACTTCCTCAAGTTGAAATTGTTAAACATAAAAACAATGAAATGATTTTCATAAAATTTTAGTTTGTGATTTTAGGAATGAGATCTTAGGAAGTTTACTGTTCATCGTCCTTTATTTTTACTTTCCTCTTTTATTCATCCACTCCTCCACTAGTTTTCTGACTCATCAATAAAGCTCTTTGTTAGGCCATCCATTAATACTTCATATTCTACTCATTTATGTACTTCTAATGCATTATCTGTGTGCATCAATACAGTTGCATACTCATTCACTTATCAATCCACCCATCATCCATTTTCTATCCTTCATTCATCCATCTGTCTACTCACTTAGCCAACATTATTAAAGCTGACTGAAAGTTAGGCATCACATCATAGCAGATACTTGAGGAATGAACAAGAAAGCATTACATTTTACTTATCTCAAACAAGGGAGGAGAGAATCTTGATCTCTTTTGGTTGTATACTTTTTGAAATTCTGCAAATGGCTTCCAAATAATTTTTCAATGTTCATCTGTTCAGATTTAATTACTTAAATGAATATTCAGAGCAATGTGGCCACAGCCAACTTTCTGTTGCAGAATACTCAGAAACTTATCCTGAGTACCAGAATATTTTCATATCTTCACATGGATTTTAGTATACATGGCCAGCACTGAGAACCAATCATTTCAGATAAATTCTACAATGTAGTTTTCATTCAATAAAATGTTTCCTTGGCACACATTCAGGAAGCACATGTATATTTTAACCAGACATTATACACATAAATCCAATATTGTGCAAGAATAGCCCAAAACTGGTGACATTCAAAATGTGTGAATACTAAGTGGGCATAACAAGCTTCTGCAATTAAAATAAACACCACATGTGTTAGTAAAGTGGAAAATAGTGTATTTTATAACTGACATTTATCAAAGAATAAAAAGTTAGAACTCGTAATGTACTGTTTTAGAGTTTTATAAGGAAACACTTCTCTGTTTTCCAGGAGGGAATAATACTGAAGTTATATTTCTGGATTTTTCTCTTCATTCTTTCTCATTACATTTGAAAAGGGACAGCATTTTGGGTTTAAAATCTCTTGACTCTTCTTTCTGCTTTCATCACAAGTAAGTTCTTAAGGATCTATATTTTCTGGTGATTCCTGTATTATTTTATCTTTCAGGATTTCTCTGTGGATTTTAAGCTAGCATTCTTTCTCTCATTATTATCTCAGCTGATTGGAGAACAAACACTTTCCAGAAGCAGCTCATAAACCCATCTTTTTCTCCTGCCTTCGCTATTTTATGGGTATCGGGCTGCAAGTTGCCTTGTAGCTAGTTTGGTATCTGCCTTGGAAATCTATGTCTTGTATGCCAATATAAATTTAGAATGCAAAACAAGATCTGGAGAAATATACACAATAAGGAATTTATGGACTAAGATTTTGTTGCTTATAATTCTGAGAAGGTAACTGTAAAGATAAATTATGAAGAGTTTTGTAAACCATGCTGAAAAGATTGAGCTTAATTCTATAAAGACTGGGGAAATAAAAAGGGTTGGAAAGGAAAGGAAAGGCAAACATTGTCATTTTGGGCAGATAACTCTACAAGCTACAGTGTGACAGACTTCTGCAGTGAGTCAGAAAAAAAAATGACAAGGACTGGCAAAAAACAGTGGTTTGTGGAAATGTAGAATTATATTTAGGATGGAATATGCATTTTAATTTTGTATATTCATAAATAAATATGCAATTGTTATGGAAATATTTCTTCAATTTCCTGCTTCTGAATTCCACAGTTAGATAAGTATGATCTCTTGGTTCATAGCTTTTGGGTTTTCTTATTATTAAAACAGCAGGAAGAAGTGGAGAAAGATGTGGAAGGGATACAGTTTGACATCTGAATATGTTTCTTCTAAGTCTCTGAAACCTGCAAATGGGAGTGTATTCCGAGAAATATGCTTCTTGCAATGGCATATGGCAATTAGTGCTGAAATATGTTTCCCAGGTTACAAAGGATTGAATATTATACTGTGCCACTTTAAAAAGAAGAATGCCCTTGCAGCTTTCAACACCATAGCTTCCAAATCAGATTTTTTTTCAAAGGTGCAATTATGGGCACATAAGTCTCATTAAAATTATCTATACTAAATTTCAATTAAGCTTAAAAAGTATTACTACTGAATAGTAATGTTAAAAGTCACTATCCTAGAATGCAAGGTTTCCCAATACCTTTCAGCTCTTGCCAGGTCACCACTGATATTTTGTTTGTCAAATCGAAGTTTTATATTATTTCTTGATGTCTCTGCGCATTTGTTCATGTCTGCTTCTCTCCTCTCTTCCGTGGTACTGGAGTCACTGAATAAAGGGGTATTTTACCTCTGAACTATACCCCTACTTGTTTTTATTTGGAAACAGGGTTTCCTTAAGTTTTTCCGGGGCCTTACTAAGTTGCCAAGGCTGACCTCAAACCTATGATACTCCTGTCTCAACCTCCCAAGTATTGAGATTACAGGCAAATGCCACCAATGTCAACTTCTTCACCATCTATCCCTCTACCATTTGAATATCTGAATGACTGCTTCTCCATCTAAATTCAATTCAAATTGCTTTCCTTCAAGTGTTTCTTACACTTCCTAACCCTTTCCAACACCTGGCATGGTTCCCATCAGCTGCACTAAGTTTTCTGAGAATTTGTCATTTATAGAATTTTACAAAAATTAATATATATAACATCAGAAAGTCAGAATATCGAGTTTGCTTAATATGGGCCCCAAAAGGAAACTGTTTATTGTGACATAATCTCTTTATGTGTTTAATCAATATTATAGACCTTATTTCCATTATTTACAGAAAATGTTACAAGCATTGGTAGGAAACATAAGTTTTCATGTGCTTTTCTTTGGATGGCCATCAGCTGCAATCAAGTTAATGAATGCCACTGAGTTCTTGCTCTCAATATCTATTTATTTTCTTTAATAAATAGATTTAGCTATGGAGTATGGCACATGCCTTAAATTTCAGTACTTGGGAGGCAAACACAGGTGAACCTCAGATTTGAGGCAAGGCTCTGCAATTTAGCAGATATAGAATGCCCACAGGTCCAATACCCAGTTTCCCCCAAAATAGATTTATAGAAATTTGGTATTCTGAAAAAATATTTTAGTCATAATCTCTTCAGAAAAAATATGAAGACAGCCGGGCGTGGTGGTGCACGCTTGTAATCCCAGCATTTGGGAGGCTGAGATAGAAAGATCCGGGTTCGCGGCCAGCCTCAGATGCTTAGTGAGGCCCTCTGCAACTTAGTGAGACCCTGTTTCAAAATAAAGAATAAAAAAATAGGGCTGGGACTGTAGCTCGGAGGTAGAATGCCCCCAGGTTCTATCCCCAGTACTGGAAAAAAAAAAAAAAGAAAGAAAAATTATGAAGACATTGGATTTTGATAGCTTGATGCATACTAGAGAATATGTGCTAATTTCTCACTTAAATGGATTTAAGAAGAATTTTGCCTCTATGACATTTAAATAAATTTTTACCTCAAAAAAGTAAATGCATGACTCTTCTTGATTGCAAGGACAGCTATAGAGCTGGAGAAAAAAAGTTCAACATATCTCAGAGGTTGAAAAATGAAAGATCTTTCTAGTCATGATGACACATGCCTGTAATTCCAGTATTTGGTAGCCTAAAACAGGAGGGTTGCA
>PVLC010011386.1:7981-47385 GCA_004027655.1 Graphiurus murinus
ACTGGGGATTGAACTCAGGGGCATTCTACCTCCGAGCTATACCCCCAGCCCTATTTTTTATTCTTTATTTTGAAACCGAGTCTCACTAAGTTGCGGAGTGCCTCACTAGGTAGCTGAGGCTGGCCGCGAACCCGGATCCTCCGGTCTCAGCCTCCCGAATGCTGGGATTACAAGCGTGCGCCACCACGCCCGGCTCAATCATTTTATTTAAAAAGTGACAAATCTTCATTTAAGGTAAGCATTCGGGAATATATGGTATATCTCCTATCCCACTGGTATACCACTCATTGTAACTAGATACTCTTGTACTTCAATCTACTTTCTGATAATTATAACTCTAATCAATGGACAGCCCCTATTTTGGACAAGAAATAATTATTCCTCATAAATATGTCATTTTTACAAAGTGTCTAAAATCCTTTTTACTTTATATATACCTAAGTATCCATGACTCTGCCCTCCCAACAGATTCATTTATTCATATTCTCTCTCCTGTGGACACATATGCATTCAGCAAGCCTACATCACCAACTCAGCAGTCATTTCCAAGCAGCTAAATTTATTTCTTGCTCTATGCTCTACTGTGTCCACTATATTGCTATTTCAGTAGAATCTTAAAAAAAAAAAAAAAAAAATTACCACAACAGATAAGGCACTGGTATGATGGCTTAGTTTTGGTAGAAAAGTCAGTCCTGAACGAACTTGGTAATCCCGGAATCCTCCAGCTACAGAAAGTGTGGTCAAATTTATATGCTGAGCATTTAGAATCCAATAGTTGTTTACAGTCATATAAAAATCTGATAGGGAACAGAAAAGAGAGGCATTGAAAATAATCATTCTCTGCAACAATATCTACTAATACAAATGTTTGGCTGAATTTTTGCATAAGTTATCTGGTTTATAAACAATGTTATTTATATTTCTCATTTTGAGAAAAATCAGTACCTTTACATGTAGTATCCCTGCTTTCCCATTAAATCAGAATACAAACACTTAGAGTTACTAAAGGCATCAATAAAGATACCCAAATTTTACAAACTTTCATAAGTCTGAATGTAAACATGTCTCTATATTCTAAAAAGATAATGCTTCTTCATGAGTATAACAAGGAAAGAAAACACTAAAATTCATCCAAAGATAAGAATTTACTCTGCTAAACAGTTGTAGACACATGTTGAAATCCATTAAATTTTATACATTAGATATGTGTTTTTTGTATGTCGATTGCCCTTAATAAAGTAGTTTTAAAAAAGAACTATAATCCCTTCCCTCTTATGGCAGTGTCCCTGTTAGCAACTTTACTGTGGCCACCATCACTACATATAGTACTATTTAAGTTCTTATGACAAAATCTATCGGGACAGTACCATTGCCATTAGTTTTAGGATTATGCTGCTGTCAAAAATCTCAGGGTTAAGATTCTACCCATTAAGTGTAATAAATAGTTCAAAAAGACAAATCTGCAGTTTTTCACTTTGTCTATGGAAGGTAAGACCATTGTAGTGTCAAAGACTACTAAATTGAGACCAAGGCAGAGGAGTTCTCATTACTTTTTCTGATCATCAAAATTAAATGCAAGCTAGGCGTGGTGGCCCACACCTGTAATCCCAGTACTTGGGAGAGTGAGACAGAAGGATCACAGATTCAAGGACAGCCTTAGCATGTAGTGAGTCTTTCATCAACCTACTGAGACCATTTCAAAATAAAAATAAAATAGGGCTATGGGTGTAGCTCGGAGGTAGAAGGCCCGTAGGTTCAATCCCCAGTAGTACAAAAAAAAAAAAAGCAATTTTATCCTGGCATTGCATCCCACTCAGGGCTATAAACATTTGGTACAACAAGCTCTCCTCATTAAAGATCCAGCAGTTGATCAATCCTAAAATCTGGAGGACTCAGGATAAGAGTACTGATACATGCCATATGTCTAAATATTAAAAGTAAAAAATCGTGGTGGCGCACGCTTGTAATCCCAGCATTCGGGAGGCTGAGACCAGAGGATCCGGGTTCGCGGCCAGCCTCAGCTACCTAGTGAGGCACTCCGTAACTTAGTGAGACTCGGTTTCAAAATAAAGAATAAAAAAATAGGGCTGGGGGTGTATCTTGGAGGTAGAATGCCCCTGAGTTCAATCTCCAGTACCAAAAAAAAAAAAAAAAAAAAAGTAAAAAATCTAGCTAACAAACTATTAAAGTATATTTTCTATTCCTACCTTGACAGATATACTACTAAAATAACCTAAAAGGCAGGTTCAAATTAAGAATTTTCAGACACCTCAAAACTAGACACTGAATTATGGCAGTATTGGAAAGGCAGGTCTCTGGCCCATTGCTGTGCTATCTTCTTGTTCTTTCCAACTCAATTCCATCTTGCATCACAAGGGCCTTGTGTGCACATCCAAACTCTTCCCACACTTCCTGTAGAGCCATTTTTGGCCACAACTTAGGATGGCACATACCTGCCCTCAGGAGAGCAAAGCTGGGTAAAAGGCTCACAAAGGTCCTCAAATTGGACTTAGAGCCCAAGGGCAAGAGAAGTCTGGAGTCTTGGACCCTAGATCATGTTCTAAAAGTAAAGGCACACATAGGGAGGCTGCTTAGCCTCCACACTTCTTACCCTGGGAGGAACGGCAAGGCTGGAATAGGGCCCTCTAAAATATAGAGCACAGCCCGGTGTGGTTGTGCATGCTTGTAATTCCAGTACTTGGAAGGCTGAGACAGGAGGATTGCAGCTTAGTTCAACTACTTAGTGAGGGAACTGAGTGAGACACTGTTTCAAAATAAATAATAAAAAATAGGGTTGGGGGTATAGCTTAGAGGTAGAATGCCCCTGGGTTCAAGGTTCAATCTCCAGTAACACACACACACACACACACACACACACACACACACACACACACACACACACAAAAACAATAAAAATAAAATAAAATTCAGAGCCCAGTGCAAGTTTTTCTTCTCTACTTAAAGACAGTATTTCCAGACAGGCATGATAGCTCACACCTGTAATCTCAGTACTTAAAAGGTTGAGACAGAAGGATTTCAGGTTCCTATTAGCTTCTTCAACTTAGTGAGACTGTTTCAAAATAAAAAATCAAAAGGTCTGGAGGGTGTAGCTTAGAGGTAGAATGTCCCTGGGTTCAATCCCCAGTACTAAAACCAAACAAAAATAAAATAAAAACAAAAAACCTCCAAAGTCAGTATTTCCACCAGGTATAAATAGGAAATCTACCTCTGAAATTCATATGGATCTCTGTCTCTCAAAAACTTAAAATCCAGTCAGGTACACTGGCTCACACTTATAATCCCAGTATTTGGGAGGCTGAGACAGAAGGGCCACAGGTTCAAGGCCACCATGTGGTAACTTAGTGAGACTCTGGTTCAATCCTCATACCACTAAAAATCAACAAATAAACAACAACAATAAAAGACCTTTAAAATCCACAAACTCTTGAACTAGTTTTTCTGTTTTCTTTTCATTCTAATTCTGACTTAATCAATAAAAAATCAATACAGAATAGAATGAGAGTAGGCTTACTAATTATAGGAAAAGCTTCCTGACACTAAAGTTCATTCTTCAAAAAATATTTTAAAAGTATCTTAAGTCATTCTAATTTAACCAACATGGCTCATTTTCACATAGCATACAAAATGTAATAACATTATGGTAACATGTACTAGGGCTTTTAGCCTTTGATTTTTCTTAAACCTACAATTACTTATGATTATTAGAAACAGAATAAGTGATTTAAACAATTTTAATAACAAAATTAAACTTGAGATTATTGAACAATTCCTATAGTCAAAGTTTTAAATGTAATAACAGAAAAATTAAACTTAACAATAAGTATTACTGCACCAGAAACTTCCAGCAAATAAACTATTCCCTGGCAGTGTTATTATTAAGATGAGTACTTTAAAAAACTACTTTGGTTGGAGTCACTTAGGGGATATTTTTTACTTTATATGAACAAAATTTTCATTAAATTAATATAACAGATATTTTGATAGATAAGAAGTTGTATTCTTTCTTAAAGAATTTCTTAAAGGAGAATTCTTTCTAAAGATTTTCTTCTACTCATAGAATATTCCTACAAGCAGTGAAGAATTTATTTTATGAAAAAGTTCAGATAGTATGCTTTTTTTTTGTGGCACTGGGGATTGAACGTAGGGGCATTCTACCTCTGAACTACACCCCCAGCTGTATTTTATTTTTAATTTGAAATAGGGTCTTGCTAGGTTGCTGAGAGTCTCACTACTTGCTGAGGCTGTCCTTGAACCTGTGATCCTCCTGTCCAAGTACTGGGATTATAGGCATGTGCCACCATACCTGGCTGATAGTAGGCATTTAAATCTTATTCTGTGACACCATCATTATTTGGTTAGGTAACTTCAATTATAAATTCTTGCAATTCATTCAAAATTCCCTGCAATATAAAATTATCCATAGTTTTGTTTCCTATATTACAGTAATGTACTTCAGTTAAGAGGCACTAAAGCATTTAAAATTAAAAGCACAGGCCTACCCAGCAGCAAGTTTGCTGGATTATACACATTCTAGCCACATGATTAGGCAAGAATTTTATCTTGGCTTTTTCCTAACCATAAACATGAGTATAATAATGGTACCTACATCAGAGGATTGCAGAGTGGTTAAGTGTGATAATACATA
Source organism: Graphiurus murinus (assembly GCA_004027655.1). NCBI lineage: Eukaryota > Metazoa > Chordata > Mammalia > Rodentia > Gliridae > Graphiurus > Graphiurus murinus. The sequence goes on from PVLC010011386.1 coordinate 12,648, forward strand.
TAAAGTGCTTAATACAATACCCAAAATATAATAAGAGCTCAACAAATAGCTATTTTATCTCACTATATAAGGTCTTAGCATGCTTATTTATTTAAAAACTAAGTGTTGCTACTATTTCGATTAACTATAAACCTATTAAATAGAGTACTGACCAGTTAAAAAAGCATAGAAAGTTGACACCCATCTAAGAAACAAGGATCATCCTTAAAAATAACTTAATTGAAGCCTAGTACCTAGGGATATAATGAACATGTCAACCATGTTAAGATGCTAAGGAAAAAGACAACAGTATTTTCAATTATGAACCTAAATTCAAAGACATTAGAGATGGTCAGAGTTAAAGATGCTGATTTGCAACTGAGCTGATTCACAATGGACACATAGATAAATCTTCAGCACACTCTAAAGGAAATAGCTGCAGAGATTTGCTTAATTCTAAACAACAATGGGGAGGTCAGTTGGTGATTTTGTAATATTACTCACCTGTAATGAAACGATCTAATGGCAACACAGGAGCAACATGAGGTGTGGCTTGGGTAATAAGAAGATTTATCAGATCTTGTTTAAAATTTTTAAGTGTAAGCAATGCTCTTGCAACAAGGCCACCCATAGAGTGGCCAATTATTGCCACACTTTTTGGAGCAAATTCTTGACCCTATTAAAAAAAAATCATCATAATATAATTAAGGCTTAGTATAATAATAAAAATATTAAATATATCTTTGAAGATGATCAACAGTAAAATTAAACTATATTAACCTTTCATAACATACAGAAATATATTTTCACATAGTTCCAATTTATGTATACATACTATTTTGTGTTCTGCCATTTTTAACAGATAAATTTTAGTTTTCTGAATAAAATTCAAACATTTGGTCTAGCAAAACATGTTTGTACCATCTTTTTATGTTGCATGTAGTTGAGGTATAATTATACTTGGTATATACCAGAATATTAAATTCTATAAGATATAAGAAATCATAGCATCTAAAACTGAAAAAGTCAAGACAATTATGGCTGCCATTTATTTATTGACATATGACTCTTAAATAAGTCTTACTTTTTTTAAGTATTATTTTTTAAAAAGTCTTTTGTTTCCATCAGTACATTCAGTCCCACTACTAAACTGTTGCTCATCATCCCTACATTGATTCTTCTTATATGCCTTCTCTTCTGTTACTTGTGCAGAAGAGAATTAACACAGTAATCCTGAGAGTACTATCCTCAGAATAGACTAAATGCAAAGTTGGCTCTCGGCTGGGGCTTGGGACCTTACATTTGGGGTATGGTTCCTGCTACCCCCTAAATGATAAGAAGGGCTCACTGTACTTAAACTGTACACCATAATCCTCAAGTGGTTTATATTGAACCCCTGCTGTTCTCCAGGTTGGAATTGTGGTATGTGTTAGGCAGAAGGTTTCTATGTGATTAGTCCCCAATAAAAACTTTGGGCACTGAGTCCCTGATAGGTTTCCCTCATAGGTAATATTTCACACATCACAATTTGTTTGTACACAAATTAATTAAAGAGTTTCTCCTCTGTGAGAGAACTTTTGGAATCTTCCACCCAGCTTCCTCCAGATTTGGCCCCGTGCACCTCTTCCCTTTGCTAATTTTGCTGTGTATTCTTTCATTATAATAAACCATAACCCTAAGCACAACTATAAGCCAAATTCTTGACTCCTAAAGAATCATCAAACCAGGGGATCCTCAACACGGAGTTATCTTAGCAAAAGCCAAATTCAGTTAGGTCACCTTCTTTGCTCATCTAAGGTTTCTCCTTTTAGAGTCCCCCCTATGACCCACTTTCTCCCTAGCTTCCGCATATTAGGGAGAGCATCCAATTTTCTACTTTTTGTGACTGACTAATCTCACTTAGCATAATGTTATCCAGTTCCATCCACTTCTCTGAAAATGACAAGATTTTGTTCTTCTTTATGGTTGAGTAAAATTCCATTGTGTACATATCCCATAGTTTTGTAATCCATTCATCTGTTGATGGACATCTTGGCTGGTTCCATAGTTTGGCAATTGTGAATTGTTCGGCCATAAACATTGGTTTCCATTCTTTTGGGTAAATACCCAGAAGTGGTATTGCTGGATCATATGGGAAGTTCATTCCCATTTCAACCCCCCATACTGTTTTCCAAAGTGGTTGTACTAATTTGCAATCCCACCAACACTGTAGTGACCACATTTTTCTCTGGATCTCTTCACAGCAAAACTTTTAAAAAACTGTCATATATAGAGTACATGCTTTCTCCAATTTCTCATGCCCAACTTCCACATGCCCTTAAGTTCATTCTAATCAGACCTTTTCCCCATTACACCACAACTGCTCTTGCTAAGTTACCAAACAATCTAATCCTTATCTTTGACACATCAATAATAGCATTTGAACCATTAAACTATACTTAATCCCTACTTTTAATTTTTTGAGAAATCTCCCTATTGTTTTCCATAGCTGCTGCACCACTTTGGATTTCTATTTATTTTGTGGTACTGGGGATTGAGCCCAAGGGCTTCTACCTCGGGGATTGAGCCCAAGGGCTTCTACCTCTGAGCTACACCCTCAGTTCTATTTTATTTTTTATTTTGAAACAGGGTCTCACTAAGTTGCTGAGCACCTCAGGTGCCAAGGCTGGCCTCGAACCTGCGATCCTCCTGTCTCAGCTTCCCAAGTATTGGAATTACTGGCATGTGCCACTGCGCCCAGCTCACTGTGCATTCTAATCTGTACAAGGATTCCAATTTCTCCACATCCTCACCATTATCTTTTTTTAAGCAGTCATGCTAACAGGTGTGAGGTGATAACTGATTGTGGTTTTGATTTGCATTATCCTGACCATTAGTGATGCTGAACCTTTTTTCATATACTTGTTAGCCATCTATCTTCTTTGGAGAAATGTCCAAGCTCTTAGCTCATTTTTAAGTAAGATTATTAGTTTTGCTTGCTTTTTGTTGTGGTTGTTTTGTTTTTGTTTTTTCAGTATTAGGGATTGAACCCAGGGGCATTCTACCTCTGAGCTACACCCTCAGCCCTATTTTTTATTCTTTATTTTGAAACAGGGTCTCACTAAGTTGTGGAGGGCCTAAGTAGCTGAGGCTGGCCACGAACCTACGATCCTCCTATCTCAGCCTCCCAAGTACTAGGATTACAAGCATGCGCCACCATGCCTGGCTTGTTTTTGCTCTTGAGTTACTTCCTTATACGTTTTGGATTTTAACCTACTGATTTGCAAATATTTTCTCCCATTCCATAGACTGCCTGTTCACTCCATTCATTTTCTCCTTTCCTGTACAGAAACTTTCAGTTGATAATGTCTCACTTGTCTACTTTTGATTTTGTTGCCTGTACTTTTGGTGTCAGATACATGAAATCATTGCAAAGACCAGTATCCTGGAGCTTTCCCCCTGTTTTCGCCTAGATTATAGTGTCAGGTCTAATGTTTGTCTTTAATCCATTTTGAGTTGAAAACTGTGTGAGATAAGGGTCACATTCTTTTGAGTGTAGATATCCAGTTTTCCCGCACCATCTGTTGAATATACTATCCTTTCTCCATTATGTATCCTTGGCACATGTAAAAAATCAGTTGACTATGCATATGTTGATTTATTTCTGGGCTCTTTCATTTGCTTCATTGGTCTAAGTCTATCTTCATGCCACTATCATATTGTTTTACTTTTTATAGCTTTAGCTTTATATTTTAAAATCAGGAATTGTGGTACATCCAGCTTTGTACTTCTTGTCAGGAATGTTTTGGCTATTCAAGGACCCTTGTGGTTCCATGTGAATTTTAGAATTGTTATTTCTACTTCTGTAAAAAATGCCATTGGCATTTCTATAGGGACTACAATGAATCTGTAGTTCTCTTTGGGTATTATCAACATGCTAACAATATAAATTCTCCCAGTCTATGAATATGGGGTGATTTTTCCATTTCTTTGTGAATTCTTCAATTTCTTTCATCAATGTATTATACTTTTAAATGTACAAATCCTTCATCTCCTATGTTTATTCCTAAATACTTTATTCTTTTTGGTGCTATTGTAACACCTTTTGTAATAGTTAATTATTAATGTATAGAAATAAAATTGATTTTTATAGGTTGATTTTGTAACTTGCAATTCACTGAATTCACCCATTAGTTCTAACAGAGTTGGGTTTTTTGGTTTGTTTTATTTTTTTGGCATCTTTACAGTTTCCTAAATATAAAATCAAGTCATCTGCAAAGTTACCTTCTCCTTTCTGGTTTGGATGTCTCATTTGTTTTTCATGTCTAATTGCTCTGCCTAGGAATTCCTGTACTGTATTAATTAAAAATGGTGACACTGGGTAAATCTTTGCCTTGGTTCTGGTCTTTAAGCAAAAGCTTTTAGACTTTTAATACTAAGTATGATGTCAGACTGAGTATTTCCAGTGTTCCATTGTTTCTTCCATTAGCTCTTCGGTAATATCTCCTTTTTTTCTTTTTGTTACTCTAGGGATTGTAATATACAACCATAACCTATTAGTGTACCATGAATTAATATTATGCCACTTTACAGAAGAATCTTGCAGTGGAGTGATCTTATTTACTCCCATCTGTTTTTTTGTTGTTGTTTTGTTTTGTTTTTATTATTGTCAAATATTTTTATTCTAAAGTTATAAACCTCATAATGCATGGGCTGGAAATGAACACTTGCTTAACATGCACAAGGTCCTGGGTTTGAACCCCAACATCACAAAAACAAACACCTAAAAATGCATTTTTTTTTTTTGCTATAAAGAATGATTTATTTTACTTTCTTATTTTGAATCAAATAAGAAACATTGCAAAAAACCAAACAAGCAAGCAAAAAAAAAAAAAAAAAAAAACCAACACTGAGAGTTCCCATATATCCTTTATCCTAATGTTAACATTTTTTATTGTTAACCACATCCAATACCCAAGTCAGGAAATTAACATTGATGTAACAGTATTAACTATACACTTAATTAAAATTTCACCAATTTTCATATTACCAAAGCAGCTTGCATTTATTGTTATTTCGTAGTCTCCTCTAATCTCTGATTGTTACTCAGTCTTTTTTTGAAGAGTATGTAGGTTAGTTTTTGTGTAGTATGTCTCTCAATCTGAATTTGTTTGAAGTTTTGAGACTATGTTTTTGGCAATAATGCCACAAAAATGAGGTTGCATACTTTGCAGTATACCAGGTCAAGGGGTTCCTAATGTTGACAAGTCTTATTACTGGTAATGTTAACCTTGGTTAAGATAGTCTCTATCAGGTATCACCACTGTTAAAGTTATTCTTTCCCTTTGTAGTTAATAAGTACTTCAGAAATAAAACTTTGAGATTATGTGAATGCCCTTTTTCTCCTCAAATTTTCTCTTCGGAATTGCAGCATCTGTTTGTGGATCTTATCTGCATCAATTATGAGGGTTTTCCCTTAACAGTAATTTTCTATTCCCTGCTTTCCTTCTACAGGTGACAAATCTATTAGTTTTTGCTACTCTGACAATGTCTTTATTTTGTCTTCATTTCTGAAGGATGTTTTTGTTAGAAATGCAATTTTATTTTGAGAGACCTCCTTCTCCAAGATCTTTAAGATGTTATTCTGTTGTTTTTTGCTCTCATTATTTCTAATGAGAAATCAGTGCTTAATCTTGCATTTTCTTTTCCCAAAGAGAAAGAATATTTCTCTAGCTGCTTTAAGATTTTCTCTTTACTTTGCTTTTTAGCAATTTGATTATGTTATACTAAGGTATGATTTTCTTGTGTTTATCTTGCTTGACGTTCAGTGCATCTTCTTGGATATGTGGGTTGAAAATTTGGGGCCATTAGTAATTTGACTCAATTCCCACATAAACAAATACATAATTTAAAATATAATGAAGCCAGTCATGGTGGTACATACCTATAATCCCTGTCCTTGGCAGGCTGAGACAGAAGAATCACAGGTTCAAGGTCAGCCTCAGTAATTTAGCGAAACCCTCAGGAACTTAGCAAGACCCTGTCTCAAAATAAAAAGTAAAAAGGCCTGGGGGTATAGCTTTGAAATCGAATGTTCCTGAGTTTAATCCCCAATGCTGAAAAATTAAAATATACACACACACACACACACACACACATAGTGAGTCCCTTAAAAAAAATGCTGAAGCCAGGCATGGTGGCGCATGTCTACAATCCCACAATTTGAGGGGCTGAGGCAGGACAATTGAAAGAATGAGGCCAGCTTGGGCAATATAACAAGACCCTATCTCAAAAATAAAATTTAAAGGGCTAAGGGGATAGCTTAGTTGCAGAATGTTTGCCTCGTCCACATAGGGCCCTGGGTTCAAGACCCATACTACAAGAAAAAAAAAAAAAAAAAAAAAAAAGAATTCTAAGTTACACCTACTGTTTTGCATGCTTCTTTCTTTCTTACCTTGTAGAGTTTGAGAATTGTTTTAATGCATTCATGAACAAACTTGGTCTGCTTCTGAAGACTTCCACCATACAGTGCCACAAGTTCTTCATTGAAGTTCACACTAAAGAAGTCAAAATGGTACTTGAAGTCGATGTCTTCTGCTTTTCTAAGTGCAATAGAACCAATAGAGCGTACTGTAGAGGAAAAGAGTGAAGTACAGTAAGTAAAATGTTCTCAAGTTTCATCCATTTTTACTTCAAAGTCTCTTACTAAATAACTTTATCATGAATATAAACAACTTATCTCAGGTTGACACCTATTAATAGTAACAATTTAGAAGAATCAACTAAACTAGTAGCTGTATGTCTAGAACACAGTGTATCCCAAATATTTTTTAAATAAAAAGTGAACAGGTCACTCATTCTCCATTTGCTTTCTCTTCAGTAAGGCTAGAATAGCTAAAAGGAGAAGGATTCTTTGAAGATTAAAAATAGACATTTTGTCACATTATTGAGGATTTTAAGAATGAGAAACTTTTTATCAGAAATGTATGTTCACAAACTCTGTTTCAAAATAAAAAATAAAATAGGACTGGAGTGTAGCTTGGAGGTAGAATGTCCCTGAGTTCAATCCCAAGGACCACAAAAAAAAAAAAAGAAAGAAAGAAAGAAAATGTCTGTTCACCATGTAGTGTAGACAAATGTGCATGATTTGTCTAATTTTTCTTACACATGGCATGCAATCCATCAGCAAGTTCTGTCATGCTTTATCTTCCAAATATATCCCCAGGTAAAGCTTCTCACCATTTCTTGCCCTTTTCCTAATCCAAGCACCATCCTTGCTGGCCTGAGCTACTTTAATGATTTCCTAACTGGTCTCCCACTTCTACTCTTTTTGTTTTATTGCTGTTTTATAAACCCCTTAACAAAATTTGTTTTGAATTGATTACATTAAAATGCATAAAAATTGTAGCATATGGTTTAGTAAACAAATACTTGTGTGTCATTCCATTTTTTAAAAATTCACTATACACATACTGTAATTCACACATTAAACAATCACCATGCGAATTGTATAAATCAATGGCTTTCAGTTCATTCAGCATCTCTACCATATACTATACAACCACTTCTAAAATCTAATGCTAGACTTTTCTTTTTTCTGGTATTAGGGATTCAACCCAGGGACATTCTACCTCTGAGCTACACCCCCAGCCCTATTTTTTTTTTTTTAATTCTTTTTTTTGAAACAGAGTCTCACTAAGTTGCGAAGGGCCTTACTAAATAGCTGAGGCTGGCCATGACCCTGGAATCCCCCTGTCTCAGCCTCTCAAGTACTGGGATTACAAATGTGTGCCACCACGCCAGCTTAGATTTTTTTTTTTTTTTTTTTTTTTTTTTTGCGGTACTGGGGATTGAACTCAGGGGCATTCTACCTCCGAGCTACACCCCCAGCCCTATTTTTTATTCTTTATTTTGAAACCGAGTCTCACTAAGTTGCGGAGTGCCTCACTAGGTAGCTGAGGATGGCCGCGAACCCGGATCCTCCGGTCTCAGCCTCCCGAATGCTGGGATTACAAGCGTGCGCCACCACGCCTGGCTCAGCTTAGATTTTTAATTACCCCAAAACAAAACCCTGAGCCCATTAGCAGTCACTCCCAACTGTAGTAAGCACAAATCTACTTTCTATCTCTATGAATCTGCCTATTCTGCACCTTACATATAAATGGGATGATCATATAATATGTGGTCTTTTGTAACTGGATTTTTTTAGTTCTCATATTTTCAAGGTTCATCCATGTTATAGCATGTCATCAGTAATTCGGTCCTAACTTTGGCTACTATTAGTAGTACTGTTACGATATTTGTATGCAAGTTTTTGCATGGATGTATATTTTCATTTTTCTTGGGTAGACACCTAGAAGTAGAATTGTTGGGTCATGTGATAGTTCTGTTTAATATTCTCAGGACCTGCCAAACTGTTTTCCAAAGTGGCTACACCATATTACATTCCTAAGAGCTTGTGAAGTTTCCAGTATCTCCACATTTTTGCCAACACTTAGCTGACCTTTTGTGTGTGTGTGGTACTGGGATTGAGCCCCAGGGTGTTCTACCTCTGAGCTACACCCCTAGCCCTATTTTTATTCTTTATTTTGAAATAGGGTCTCACTAAGTTGCTGAGGCTGGCTTCAAACCTGTGATCCTCCTGTCTCAGCTTCCCAAGTACTGGGATTACAAGTGTGCGCCACCACACCTGGCTTGCCTTTTAAATTATACCTATCCTAGTTGGTAGGTTGGGAGTGGTATTTCATTTTTATTTGCATTTCTCTGATTACTAATACTTCCACACTTGCCCTTTAATAACATTCTTTTCACAGGGTGATCTTTTTCTTTTCTTGTGTGTGTGTGTGTGTGTGGGGTGTACCGGGAATTGAACCTAGCAGCATTCTACCTGAGCTATACCCCCAACCTTTTTCATCTTTTATTTTGAAACAGGGTCTCACTGAGTTACTGAGGTTGGCCTCAAGTTTGTAACCCTGTCTCAGCCTCCTGAGTATTGAGATTACAAGCATGCACCGCTGTGCCCAACTAAGGGTGTTTTTTTCTTCTCTCCTTTTTTTTCTTTCTCTTTTTCTCCCCCCCCCCCCCGCCCCACCACTTCTCCCTCTCCCTCTCTCCCTATGACACTGGGAATTTAACCCAGGGGTATTCTACCTTTGAGCTATACCCCCAGCCCAATTTTATTTTTATTTTGAAACAGGGTCTCACTAGGTTAATGAAAGTCTCACTATTTGCTGAGGGTGGCCTTGAACCTGCAATCTTCCTGTCTCAGCTTCCCAAATACTGGGATTATAAGCATGTGCCACTACGTCCGGCATGTAATATTTGTTTTAAAGTAAGTGATATCTAACACATTTGTTAAAATTTTTAAATCTGACCATTTTAATACTACCAAGGATGTCAAGCAAAAGTACAATATACTGATTGTGAGAATATAATCAGTAAAAAGAAAAGGATATACATAATTTGTATTCACAAAGTAATGCTCAGGGATATATCTTATAAAAACACAGGCCTATGTGCTCCAAGACACATGTAGAATATTATTCATAATTGCCAATAAAGGTAAACAATTCAAATGCCCAAAGACCAAATGAATAGACTATGATATAGTTATACAACAGAATACTATAGAGTAAGGAAAGTGGACACACCAAAGCTCAAGTAACAATTGGGTGAATTTTAAAGATGATGCTGAGTAGAAGAAGCCAGACCAAAAAGTACACATACTGGATGATTATATATTACAAAGGTTAAAAACAGGCCCTCTTGTCTACTTCTGTGTAGGGGTGAAGGGGGGAGGATACTGGGGATTGAAGACAGGGGTGTTCTACCTCTAAGCGATACCCTTATTTTATTTTGAAATAGGCTCTCGCTAAATTACTGTGCGCTGGTCTCAAACCTGTGATCCTCCTGTCTCAGCTTCCCAAGTACTGGGATTATAGGTGTGCACCACCATGCCTGGCTGACTTTGTAATAATTTTAAATGGAATATCAATATCCTGTGTAGTTCTATGTATGTATGCAATATTTCAATGTAATAATTAACAAAAATTGAGGCTTATGTAATTTGTTATCCAAAATGCTTCAAATTTCCTATCTCCTTTAGGTAAAAATTCAAAGTTAGCCAGGCATGGTAGCACACACTTGTAAACCCAGGAATGGTGGCACACGCTTGTAAATTAGTTGGGTGTGGTGGTGCACACTTGTAATCCCAGTACTTGGGAGACTGAGACAGGAGGATTGCAGGTTTGCAGCCAGCCAAAGCTACTTAGTGAGACCCTCCACAACTTAGTGAGACCCTGTTTCAAAATAAAGAATAAAAAATAGGGCTGGGAGTGTAGCTTGGAGGTAGAATGTCCCTGGGTTCAATCCCTAGCACCAAAAATGAACGAATGAATAGGGTTGGGGTGCTCAGAAGTAGAATGCTCCTGGGTTCAATCCTCAATGCCACCCAAGAAAAAAAAAATTCCAGTCTTTCCCATAGCATGTGTGATATAACACATAGCTACTTTTCCATTCTCACCCCTTTTCACTCTTCTCTATTCACAGTGGCCTTGAATACACCAAGCATGCTCCTGCCTCAAGCCCTTCTCCCAGTCACATGCAATTCCTTACTACATTTAAACCTCTGCTTACATGTCTTCTCCTCACTGTGGTCTTTCCTGACTACCACATCTAAATTAGTCATCTCCTGACCCTGTTTATCTCCTTCTCTTGTTTTATTTTTCTTTGTAGTTTTAACATTACTGATGTGTTTGTCTGATGGCTGTCTACCTAACAAGAATATGCGTTTGATAAGGAAGGGACTTTACCTGACTTGGTCTGCTCAGAATCTATAAAACCTAGAATACTGCCTGGTTCATGGTAGGTACTTTATAAACATTTACTAGATGAATAAAAATGCATGTAATTTTAGCACATGTTGAAACAATTCTATTTGAATTATATAACAATTCTAGCCCATTTAATAGCCAAGAAAGCAGATTTTAGCTGAAAACAAAATTACTTCCAAATTTGCGTACTTGGCTGTCATGTCAGCAATTATTGCTATTCTCTAAGCTAAAAATGAATTTGGAATCTACACATATAAATTCCCTACTGTTACCTTTCCGTGCTCCCCTCCGTACTTCTAAATCTCTCTACTTTAAATAGCTCCAAAAGCAAGAAAACAATCTCCTCCTTTGTTCAGCAAAATATAAGCTACTGATTTACCTCCCTGATTAATGTTTTAGATTCTGTTCTTATACCCTGAGTTCTTGGGAAGCTGAGACAGAAGGATCACAGGTTTGAGGATAGCCTCCACAAGTAGTGAGACTCTAATCAATCTAGTGAGACCCTGTTTCGAAATAAGAAATAAAGTTGGGCTGAGGGTGTAGATCAAAGGTGGAATACCTATGGGTTCAATTACCAGTACCGAAAAAAAAAAAAAAAAACTTTCTCTGCTGGTTCCTGAATACTTATACAATATATTTATCTCACCCTGCTCCATCTTTTTTCTTTCTCACTCTTTTCAAAGTGGTCTTCAATTCTTCTTTTCCTTGTACTTTTTATGTGAACCTTCTCTCAGAGAAAGCTTCACATATTTGGATTTCTTTGTAAGCCTAACACAATACTTAACATATGGTAAGCATTTTGTTCACTTCTTTTTTTTTTTGCAGTACTGGGAATTAAACACAGGGGAAATCTACCTCCGAGCTACACCCCCAACCCTATTTTTTAATTCTTTATTTTGAAACAGGGTCTCACTAAGTTGTGGAGGGACTCACTAAGCAGCTGAGGCTGGCCGAGAACCTGGACCCTCTGGTCTCAGCCTCCCAAATGCTGGGATTATAAGCGTGCGTCACCATGCCCGGCTGTTTACTTCTTTTGATTCACCAAGTATGTATAAATTCTTTAACTGAATTGTATTTTTTTGTAGTACAAAAAAATTGAACACAGGGGTACTTTACCACTGAACTACATCCCCAGCCCTATTTTATTTTCATTTTTAGATAGGTTCTTGCTGACCTCAGGCTTGGTGATCCTCTTGCCTCAGCTTCTGAGTAGTTCAGATTACAGGCTTGGGCCACACTGCTCAGCTTTAACTGAATTTCATAGCTTTCAAATCTTATTTCCAGTACTTACCTTGCTTATAACTTCCAGCATTACCAGGAAGAAAGAGAACTGGAATTCCTGTCAAAGGGAGAATTTTGTGTTCTTCAGCATAGGATCCTTCTCCATAAAGATACAACTCATATGCCGGGTAGCGTTTTGCCAGTTTCTTTGGAAGTTCTATTTTCTATGGGGAAAAAAATTAATGAAGCAAGTTCACATCAGTCAGTTTTATTAATATAATTCAGACTCATTGTATGCAATTCTGAATTATACAACTTTGAAACAGTACAATATAAGAATATGACTACTAATAAAACCACACTTACTGCACAAAACAAGTCCCACTTATAGTTTACTTACACAGAGAACTATTCCTGAATTATGTGAATTTTAAACGATGGAGTCTTCAGAAAAGCCTAAAATGGAGTACATGGAATTCTAACAAATACAAATTAGTCAAAATAGCTCTTGTCAATTGCAGAAAGGCATTGAGATATGCCATTAGATTACATGTTAACACAATTGGAAATGCATTTAAATTAGAATCAGTATCAATTATACTTAAAAATGATAAAAAAGATTCCATTATCAATCTGCTTTTTTTGCCATTTTAAACTGCTTTGTAATGTCTCTCTCTCTCTCTTTGGGGGTGGGAAGGGGTTGAACCTAGGGACATTCTACCTCTGAGCTAGACCCTCAGCCCTTTTTATTTTGAAACAGGGTCTTGGCAAGTTGCTAAGGGTCTCACTAAGTTGCTGAGACTAGCCTCAAATCTGTGGTTCTCCCTCAGCCTCCCAAGTACTAGAATTACAGATGTGTGCTACCATGCCCAGCTTAATATGCTTTAACCTACAATGTGCTTAGCAAATTATTCTGAACTTTACAGCCATGTATTGGTCAAGACATGTACCCTTCTAACAATACACCTTTCAGTGAATTAGATTCAGTTTTCAAGGACCAAGGGCCTGGTTTATCAGCAAGCCTTAAACTTCTCTGCAATTCATATTATTGTATACAAAATAAGCCAGAAGTTCACATATATTTTTTCAATATTTTTTATATTTTTAATATAAATTAGGGTGTGTGTGTGGTACTTGGGGTACTAGGGCCTCGTGCATGCTAGGAAAGCACTCTACCACTGAGCTACATCCCAGCTCATGACATTGGGTCTTGCCATCACCAAAGGGAAGGCATCTAAAAAAGAGGTAAAGTATAAACTCTGTTCCTTTTATAAAGGGTAGACACCATTAAAAATAAAACCAATTATACGGGACAATTAAGTACACTTAAGTAGATATCAGATTAATAATCTAGCAAAGTTATATATAGTATATGTACTTGATGAAAAATTTTAACTACTGTATGAATTTTAAAAACTACAAATATAGCTGGGCATGGTGGCGCACGCTTGTAATCCCAGTACTTGGGAGTCTGAGACCAGAGGATCTGGGTTCGCAGTCAGCCTCAGCTATTTAGTGAGGCTCTCCGCAACTTAGTGAGACCCTGTTTCAAGATAAAAAATAAAAAATAAGGCTGGGAGTGTAGCTCAGAGGTAGAATGTCCCTGGGTTCAATCCTCAGTACTGAAAAAAGAAAAAAAAAAAAAACCAACCAAACAAACAAAAAACTACAAATGCTGTTAATTAATTAATTTTTTGGTGCTATGGATAAAAAAAATAAACTGTAATGTATACAGATTAAAAAGAAAAAAGTATAGCCAGGTGTGGTGGCTCATACTTGTAATCCAGTACTTGGAAGGCTGAGACAGGAGGAACGTGGCCAACCTCAGCTACTTAGTGAGGCCCTCCGCAACTTAGTGAGACCCTGTTTCAAAATAAAGAATAAAAAATAGGGCTGGGGGTGTAGCTCAGAGGTAGAATGCCCCTAGGTTCAATCTCCAGTACTGCAACAAATACATAAATACATACATACATAGGTGGGGATAAGGGAAGTAGAGCAAAAGGTGGCTAAAATTTGAGGAAAATGGCAAAATTGCATTTCTAAACAAGAGTTCTAGTTGGAAATGAGTGGCGAGACCATACAGGGAAGGTAATTAAACAGACTGACAGAAAAAGTGTAAGCATAGAAAAGGCATGTTGATGAAAAAATAGAAGAGAGTCAAGGGATTTAAAAAGGAAACATAGCAGCAAGATCCTAATATAAATTGATTATTTTATATAGATTACTTGAAATGAGCAACCTCACCCCCCAAAAGACCTTAAAATTGTTAATTACCGTTACAATTAAATATTATCACTACCATCCTGCCGCTGCTTGGGGTTGTTCACCTTTCTTTGACTCTGCCTTGGTATAAGTCCTTCTCACCTCCAACCCTTTCAAAAGACAAAAATTCTCCCAAACAAACTCCCAAGTGCTAAAAAAAAATACTGATTTAGAAAACTAGAATTCTTATTTTATGAATAGATAGATATATCATTTAATTGTGAACTAAAAATGCAGAAAAAAGTTTGATCTCCATAGTTAACCAAAAAACTTCTATCAAAATAAATGCAGGTAAGTCGGGCAAGGTGGCACTAGCCTGTAATCCCAGTACTTGGGCGGCTGAGATAGAAAAATCACAGGTTCAAGGACAGCCTCAGCAAGTACTGAGACTTTCATCAACTTAGTGAGACCCTGTTTCAAAAATAAAAATAAAAGTAGGGCTGGGAGTGTAGCTTGGAGGTAGAAGGCCTCTGGGTTCAACCCCAGTAACACACACACACACGCAGATAGTTTTAAATTCTGACAAACTATTTTTTACCCCTTTCCTCACACTACCCACTAAGAATAGTTCTTAGAGCCTGGGATGGTGGTGGCCCATGGGATGGTGGTAACCCACACCTGTAATTCCAGATACTCAAGAGACTGAGGCAGGAGAACCACAAGTTCAGGGCCAATCTGGGCAATTTAGTGAGAACTTGTCTTAATAAATAAAAAAATAAAAAGGCTGAGTTGGGCATGGTGGCACCCATCTGTAATCCCAGTACTAGGGAGGCTGAGACAGGAGGATCAATCCCAAGTACCAAACAAACAAATAAAAAGGGTTGAATGTAGCTCAGCAGTAGAGTGTTCCTGAGTCCAATTACCAACCAGGAAAAAAAGTCCTAAGAACTCCAGTGGAAGCTGGGAATGGTGTTACTTGCCTATAATCCCAGTCACTCTGGAGGCTAAGAAAGGAGGATCAAAAGTTTGAGGCCAGTCTCAGTAATTCAGTGAGACCCTATTTTAAAATTAAAAAAGGTCTGGAGGTGTGGCTCAGAGGTAGAATGTCCCTGGGTTCAATTCCCAGTATCAAAAAAAAAAAAAAAAAAAAGAGGAAAGGGAGGGTGACCACCCAAGGATGAGTGGATCAATGAATCTTTCA
The DNA here is from genome assembly GCA_004027655.1 of Graphiurus murinus. Lineage (NCBI taxonomy): Eukaryota > Metazoa > Chordata > Mammalia > Rodentia > Gliridae > Graphiurus > Graphiurus murinus. Next base: position 28,062 of record PVLC010011386.1, read on the forward strand.
GACTGGTTTTTCTCCTTGCTACAATCTAAGTCCATACTGATTTAAAAAAATATCTTGCTAAAACATACACCTTATGTGTTTTCTAACCGTAAATAGCAAAAGTTCTTGAGAGATGCTTTAAAACCTGGCTCTAATTATTTTTACCTATTTTTCTCATAACTTATGCATGAAATGCTTTAAATTTGTTTTCAATATATTTTAAATCAAAATTTAAAAGCATATACACTGAAAAAGATTTCTTCTAGTTGGTCCTTCAGCCATTTAGTTTTCCTAACCCAAAAAGCAACCAATTTTAATAGTGCATTTGTGCTTCCAGAAATATTTTACATATATGCCAGCAAATATGTTTATAGGTTATTTTCTTTTCTTTGCATAAATGGTAATATAAGTACTGCTCATGCAGTATGTTCTGGTGCTTTCCTACACTCATATATGCTATATATGCCTGCAGTTTTGTTTCTGCATTTTATAAACTATATACCCTTGCATGGTCAAATTCACTACATCTTCTTTAAAGGCTTTGAATATCCAAGACAAACTTGGATGTTTTCTCTTCTCTGAAGAGCCTTGTATGCACTTTCTTACAAAGAAATTATAGCACTTACCACATTATATTAAAACTACACATTATATTCCTGTCTCCCTCATTATATTATAAAGGCATAAATTAAAGGCCCAAGGACTGATTTGTCACTAATTCCCTCCCATACTAAGTATCTACATATACTTGGCACAGAGTAGTAATTCAATAAATGATTTGCTTAATAAACATCATACTTAATAACAAAATATGATTCATATTTTCAGTATCAACATTTCCTTTCAGAGAGCAACCATTAGGTCATACATATAAAGAAATCTAAATAAATTAATGCATGAGAGAAAACAACTCAGATGTTTCTTCTCAAATTTTATAATTTGCTTAAAATCATGTACTGAAAATTAGTTTGCCTTGCTGTTATAATAAGGCAAGAAGCTTTAAAGAATAATTGTATTTTGTCTGGCACTTAGGAAATATTCGTAAAATGTTATCTCTGAATAAGTGAATCTAGAAAAACCACAGGTAGGGGATGAATGGAGATAATTGAATTAATTTTAAATTCAAAATTTCGTGTCTGCAAAGAATTTCAAATTCCTGTCCCACCTTTAAAAAAAAGAACAATAAATTTGAATGTGTTTCAACTACCTTTCCATTTCCTCTGACTAAAGAAGATGCAAATGAGCAGTAAAAAAAGAAGAAAAGCATCAAGAAGAAAACCCATAGACTAAGACTTTTCACACATATCAATCTGAGAACAAGTAGAAAGGTGGATAAAATATAATTAAAAGTAGGCAATATATGAAATATATTTAGAATATCTTTATTCATATAAAAGCCATTTATTCTTAAGAGTGACATCATTTATCTAAAAATCTAATTATATTCAAAACAACTCATTTCTTTAGGCAAATTTTAACTGTATTTGTAAAATAACACAACCTGGTATGCAAAATAAAAGGACTAAGAGTCAAATATAAATACTGTAGTGAATTAACACTTCTTACATCATAAAAGTAAAATCTGCTAAAAATGTGTGCCAAAAACTTCTGCCACTGTAATTATTACTGTACTAACAAATTGACAGACGTATATAACCCCCAAAAGGCAATCTGAACCAAAATAACTAAATACAGACTACCTGACAACAATTTAAAAACAAAAAGCCAAACAGCTCTTTTGCGTTAGCTACATTCATTTTCTGTCTTTCCAATTTTATGAAGCAGGAAATTCATCTGAGGTCCATATGCTTTGTTCCCAGCATCAAGGAAAGCAATTTCTACTACTGCAAATATTAAAAGTTTCAATAATTGTGGGAAATCTAGAAATAAATGGGAATTAGCAATGTACAGTTCCAAAATGATTTTATGTTAACCAAAGTCTCAATGCAGTATAAACCTAAAGTGACCAGCTTCAATCTATTGGGAGTTTTCTACTTAGTAAGCCAGAGGCAATAAAAGGGGATGGTAATAAGCTCTATTCTCATGTAAAACAACAACAACAACAAAAAAACCCTAAAAGCCCATGTATTTGACTATTAGATAAACATAAACCAACATATTCCAGTTTATTTGCTTACAAATTAACAATGATGGCAGTAACATTAAAATCTTTTCCTTCAATAGCATCTAAAATCCAATGTTCCCACTCCCTTATAACCATTGGTGCAAAACCAAGGTAAGGATCTCAAAACAAATGAAATCTAGATTTACCAGAAAATTTCCTATGGGAAAGGATGCTCTTCAGCAATTTAAACCTTAAGTAGTTTTAAGATCTAAATAATGGCAGCGTTATCATCTAATATGCTCCCTCCATAATGACCAGTACACAGAAGCAAATTCGACTTTCATCCTTCACTCTAAAGAAAAAATCTGCTGTGATTTTTAAAAGTATACTAAAAAGGCACCTTATCAATATATATTGTACATATATATTCTTAGGAGTTATTATAATAGGCATTCCATAATTAGATTCATTGAGAAATAAGAGTCACTCGGGAGAAATTTCTTTGGGCATTTGTGCAATTTGTCACCATCTCTTTTTACAGCTGGTCATGAATGAAATTCTAAATTCTATGCCTAACTAATGAAGCAACTAATTGAAAACATTCAAACTAGAACGGTAGATGGGGGCAGAGAGAAGGGCCGGGTCTCTGGTACTGCGAACACAGTGAAAACACGAAACACCACCATGAAATAGATCATGTATGCAACTGGTAAGAGGCCTGGCTGCTGGGCGACATGCATAAACACAGGCATGCATACGCTCGCACAGCCCCATAAACCTACAAAACCGGTGGATCCGCAAACATCTCTACAGGGGGTAACCTAAATAGTTTTCATTTTAATTATTCATCAGGTTACTCTATTACCCAGAGGTAAAACCCTGGAGCCTCTAAAGCAGCCCCGGGAACGATGTAGGCTACGTACATTGTAGACGCGCCTTTCGTTTCCAGGAAAGCGAAATCTGTGGCGCCCATCACTGGGCGCGAAGGGAAAGATTTAGGCGCACGGCGAGCGAAGGAGGGTCCGGGGCACCTGTTAAGGCTGGGACTTGGGTTTAGGGAGAAAGCTAGGCTGCCCCTGTGGGGTGGAGAGGTGCCGTGCCCGGACAGTCACCAGGGCCGGTGCTCGGGACCGGGGGCGGCGACCACCGAGTAACTACGACCGGGGCGCGGAGGACGCTCCGGGAACCGTCGGTCCAACGCGGCGCGGCGAACCGAGGCTACAAAGGGAGGTGAGGGAGTGGGAGGGGGGCTGCAGCCTTCCCGCGCAGAGAACTCGGAGGCGAGGCGGGGGTCCCGGGGGCGCAGAGCCCAGGCGGGGAGCCACCGAGGACCGCGGGACGCACCCGAGCCTCCAGGTGAGGGCGGAACCTTACCTGATACTCGGGGTACTCAAACATGTAGCTCATACTGCACTTGTTCTCCTCGAAGCCGAAGAAGACATCCCACAGCCCCAGGGTGGCCATAAAGACCATGAAGACGTAGAACGCCAGGTTGCTGAGGTTGACCGAGTGAAGGAACATGGTGCTGGTGCTGGTGCTGCCGCCGCCTCGGCCGCGGGGCCCCGAGCCCAGGTACAGCGAGCGGGAGACGCCGGGCCGCTCGAGCCCGAGCCAGCCAAGCAGCGCGAGCGTGCGTGCGCGTCGCCGGCCAGTCCGCGCGCGCGCGCGCCCGCCAGCCCTGCGGCCAGCCGCGCAGTGCGCCTGCGCGCAGCCAGCCCGAGCGACGCGGGCCCCGCGAGGACCAGTGGAAGAGAGGGAGGGAGGGAGAGCAGTGTGTGCGGCGGGAGGGCGAATCCGTGGGAAGAGAGAGCGGGAATCGGAGCGGGCTGGGCTGGAGGGTGTAGGGAAAAAGGGGAGGAGGCGAGGGAAAGCAGAAAAGGAGGGGGGATGGGAGCGCGGGAACGCTGGAGGCGCGGAGGGGGAAGGGCCGGGATGGGAATCAAATGGATTAATCTGGGGAGAGGGAGACCCCCCCCTCCGAGCCCAGAAAATATAAATGACTGTCAGCGGACTGGCGAGGGGAGGAGAGACTTCAAAGGCTTGTGGCCATCAACTGTCACGTCGCAAACACCTCTCCCCGCTTGCAGTTTAAAGCCCTTCCAGTCGAATGTTGGACCGCCTCGGGCCTCCAGAATTTCGAGTCTCCCAGTGGTAATAGGCATTCTCAGCCCTCTGGGCCAATTAGCTTGAGGAGGGAACAAATGGCATATTTCCCCCTCTGTGATCGCCGACTTCGACCCTGTAGGTAACGGTGCTTAAAAGCAACGGCTCATTAAAAAAAAAAAAAATGCCAGCAGTCAGGCGGGATTCTGCGCTTAGTGGAAGATGAAAGCCTGAATCATACACACAAAAAAAGCTTCGTAGTCTTTAAAAAACATAATGAAAATGTCCACTAGTACTGAGTCCCCAACAGGTATCTGCACCCTCAAGGTAGCCTTGCTCCCTCCCCAGAGCCTCCACCTCTTTGGGAATTGGTTCCACATTAACGGAAGAGGAGGCAATTTTGTTCAAGTCTCCTCTCATACTCTCCATTTAATTGATTTTGGAGAATTTCGGTTTGGTTTTGCACAAAGGAGGGTTCGTGAAAAGCAGCTCAAAACCATTCATAATCACATGTAGCAGCTTCAAAACACTGGAATGCTATGAGGAGAAAGACAGCATCAGTCTTTGAAACTGACCCAGCAGCAGATGGGTGTGTGTGTATGTGTGTGTACGTGTGTCACTGCCAGAATTCTCCTAAGAATGGTTTTTGGCACTGACTGAATTTCATTTCACTTGGGCTGATTTTCTGGGCAGAGGAAGTTTGGCTCTGATAGATGAAATCAAATAATTTTAAAACAAAAAGGAAAAAAAAATGGATATGTGACTACATGACATATTCTACAAAAAAAAAAAAAAAAAAAAAAAAGGAAGCTTATAGTTTATTTTTGTAAAATACCTGGATATTCACGTTAAGAAACCATGGAGAGGTGAAGTGATCCTGAATACCATTGAGGAAATAAATACAATATTAGGTAGAAATGAGACAAATGGGAAAATATGGTTTTAAAAATCTGAAAACTTCATAATCCTTAGCTTCACACCTAAAATTCCTGAGATACCAAAATCCTAGAGGAAGAATTTGTCAGGGTCCCGCACCCCATCTTCACTGGGTTCTTAATCCAAAAGAATTCTCATCTTTTGTCAACCTGAAAATTCAAAGAAAAGAGATTGCCATCCCATGTTGCTCCATGACTGGCCATATGCCCCTAAGGAGTTTGAAGAACAGAGTAAAAACCTATAATAAAAGGGGGAATTGTAAGAAGCAAAATCCATCTTTTCTGCAAAGTAGTAAATTATATAGAAACATACCTTCCATTTTTAAACTGTAACATGGGCATTCGTTTTGATTCATGCATCTGAATGCTCTACTCTCTGAATTTTCCAGAAATCAGCCATCTTAGTTTTGGTCATCCATTTTAGATCATAGTTGACCTTTAGTTGACCAGGAATCTTCCAGAAGCCAACCATCTTAGTTTTGGTAATCCATTTTACCTTTTGAATGTTAAATATTGTTTCAAAGTTTCTGTCTTGGAAAGTAGCCAGTCTAGGAGCAGGATGGCATTAGGGATAAAAGCCAGCAGACTGCCTGCCTGATGTACTTGCTAACTGGACTCTATGTCTGTTGCACATCCTTCTGCAGAAGTAAATTGTCTTGCCGAGTTCACTTTCCTGAATAAACCTTTAGTGTTTTTCTGATTGGCGCATGCTGAAATTCTTTTCTGCCACAGAAGCCAAGAACCCCACAAAATTACTGTGTTTTTACTATGACATCATGATATTCTTTATCCTACACAAAACCATTTGCAAATCTAAACAAATACGGCTAGCTACTGGATGTGGAATATTGGTGGAGAAAGAAAGAAATGGGTAAACGCAGAAGCAGGCGCTTTTTTTGTATGGAGATGAATTCGGAAGGACCAGGATAACAGGTGGGGAGCTGTGGGTAATTTTTTTTTTTTTTTTTTTTTTTTTTTGCGGTACTGGGGATTGAACTCAGGGGCATTCTACCTCCGAGCTATACCTCCAGCCCTATTTTTTATTATTCATTTTGAAACAGGGTCTCACTAAGTTGCGGAGTGCCTCACTAGGTAGCTGAGGCTGGCCTCGAAACCGGATCCTCCGGTCTCAGCCTCCCGAATGCTGGGATTACAAGCGTGTGCCACAACACCCGGCTAGCTGTGGGTAATTTTTAAGTAATATGTATTTGGGATATATTATATATGAAGTTTTTTAGTTTACTTGGGAATGATGTCTTTTATATTCTGTTAATAGAAATAGAATTTGTCCAGTTAGTAAAATTATATCAACAGGGCTTGATTATCAAGAAAAACCTGCTTGATAAGCAGTGTTTAGAGATGAATGTGATAAAGAGGAATATATGATAGAGTTTAACATCATTGAGTCTACAAAATAGAGAGCACTTGGGGTGTGGGGTGGAATTACCAGTTAATGCAGAAGATTACAAATCATGTGGGCATGGATTTAAATTATAGATAAAAAGGGAAATACATTGAGTCTCTGTGCTCAAGAACATCACAGACAGAAGGTTTGCCCCTTATTTCTCCTTGTATATTATAGGCAATATTATGACAAACCAAAGGGAGTCCATTCTCCCTCAGTCCCAGTGCTTTTTAGGCAATATTATGACAAACCAAAGAGAGTCCATTCTCCCTCAGTCCCAGTGCTTTTTTTTTTTTTTTTTTTTTTTGTGGTACTGGGATTGAACTCAGGGGCGTTCTACCTCCAAGCTATACCCCCAGCCCTATTTTTTATTCTTTATTTTGAAACCAAGTCTCACTAAGTTGCGGAGCGCCTCACTAGGTAGCTGAGGCTGGCCGAGAACCCGGATCCTCCAGTCTCAGCCTCCCGAATGCTGGGATTACAAGCATGCGCCACCACGCCCGGCTCCAGTGCTTCTTAAACTTAACATGCAAGTATTTGGAAGTTCTGCTAAAAGGAGGTCTAATTCAATAGTTCTGGGTAGGCCCCAGATTCCGCATGTCTCAACTCCTAGGTGAGGCCAATGATGCTGATCAGTGGGTCCCGTTTTGAGTAGCAAGAATCTATCCTGCCTGAGGACTGTTATATGGAGAAACCCTGAATTTGAAGATAATAGAGCTTACTCTTGAAGTGGCTGTCATGAGTTGTGGCTATCTGCTGCCTTGATTGTCCATTCAGGAGTGAGATAGAAAGTCAATTAAATCTGTATGTTTATAATCTTTCTATACTACTTTCTTTTTCTCTATCCATTATTATTCCCTCTTGGCCTCACTTTATTTTATATCTAACCTAACCAAACATTACTTCAGCATAGACTGGACAGCATGGGGGTCTCTAGTCCAAACCAGCAGGAAGGTGTGGATTTAATCCAGGTGAAAGAATATAAGGAAAGGAGTTTTTAATACTGTCCATTATAAAGAATTTTATGGGGCTAGGGTTATAGTTCAGTGGTAGAGCACTTGCCTAGCATATACAAGGCCCTATGTTTGATCCCCAGTAAAACAAAACAAACAAACAAACAAAAACCCTATGTAGCATGTTTAGAATAACTAGTAAGGAATGCTTTGATCAAGTAATGTGGAAAGGTCCCCAAGACATATAAAGAAGAAAGGCAAGGTACAGAATAGTATACATATATCTTGTCTTTTGTGAAACAGAGAAACACCGAAATAATAAATGAAATTAAATATTTTCAGGACACAGGGGGAATGAGACTTGAGAAGAAACAATAGTTACCGAGTTCTATCTTTATGTTTTTTGCTTTGAACCATAAAAATACAACTAGTCAAAAACAAGGTAAAGACAATACTGTAATTTAAAAAATAATTGAAACAATATAACTGTTACAGTTTAAATGTGGAATGCCCCCCAAAGGCTCATGTGTTGAAGGTTTGGTCCTCAGCTGGTGGCACTTTTGAAAGGTGGTGGAAACTTTAGGAAGTGGGACCTAAATGAAAGAAGTAGGTCACTGGGGCTTTGTAATTTTGGTTTGTGAGCTCATCTTTAGCATGAATTATATCCTGCAGGACCCTATGCTTCCACTGTTGTAAAGGTATCCCTATGGCCAGACCCATTAACATTAATTTCTTGCATTTGTGTTTTTATAATATAAAAGTAGACTGAAAAATGAGAATCACCCCCACATATAGTCTGGGATGATAATTTTGTGTCTTTTATCTTGTTTAATAATTGCTGTGGCCTACAGAGGTTCAACACATGTGGATTTTTCTTTGTGGCACTTAAAAGATGTTTCCTTTTTTTATAGAGTTCAGCAGTGTAGCAAAAGAAAAAAATCTAGAATTTCTATGTAGAATAGGGGTAAAGAGATAGAGGAGGAAACTTCTTCCTTGATGGAGGAAATAGTTTCTTTGGCAATATGAACTAGTACTCCTTGTACAATTTTTGAAGACTAAAAAAAAAAAAAACTCGCCGGGCGTGGTGGCGCATGCTTGTAATCCCAGCATTCAGGAGGCTGAGACCGGAGGATCCGGGTTCGCGGCCAGCCTCAGCTACCTAGTGAGGTAATCCGCAATTTAGTGAGACCCTGTTTCAAAATAAAGAATAAAAAAATAGGGCTGGGGGTATAGCTCGGAGGTAGAATGCCCCTGAGTTCAATCCCCAGTACCGCAATAAAACAAAACAAACAAACAAAAAACTCACTTCAATAGTGTTATATCAGCTGGGCACAGTGACACATTCTTATAATCTCAGTACTTGGGAGGCTAAGATAGGAGGAACACCAGTTGGCAGCCAGCTTCAGCTACTTAGTGAGCCACTCTGCAACTTAGTGAGACCTTGTTTCAAAATAAAGAACAAAATAGGGCTGGGGATGTAGCTCAGAGGTAGAATGCCCCTGGGTTCAATCCCCAGTACCAGACACACACAAAAAAGTGTTATATTAGGTGAGTAGTGAAAAGAGAAGGCAAATTAAAATATTTTAAGAAATACATAAATAGGAGAAAGCAACCACTATAAATATAGTTTACCCTCCCTCCTCACTTCTCTTCTTTGTCATCTACCTACCCATTTATATCTATCAATCATCTGTAAGAAAGTAGTCTTCTCACTATTTTTTTTAAATAGAACACTAAAGTATATTTGATTAGATATGTGAGAAACTAGTGAAGAATGATCTTATCCAAAGAGGCACACATCTGTTTTATAAACATGAGAAGGAAGAAAAAAAAATTTTGTGTGTGTGGTACTGGGGATTTAATCTACCTCTGAACTATTTTTTTATTTTATTTTGTAACAGGGTCTCATTAAGTTGTGGAGGGCCTGAGGCTGGCCATAAACTTGTAAAACTCCTGGCTCAGCCTCCAAAGTACTGAGATTACAGGTGTGCGCCACCATGCCTAGCTAGAAAGAAAATATTAAGATGGAAAAGATTAAGGTGAGGAAGCTCCCACTGGATGATCTTAATCTCTATGTAGAAAGTCCAACAGGTTAAGAATAAGGGCTTACAGAACCAATACTCAAAGAAAGTGTAAATTTGGGGGAATTACTGTTTTAATAAATGAAATTGCAATCAGTAGAGAATAGTGATCATCCCAGTACTTGGGAGGCTGAGAAAGGAGGATCGCAGGTTCACCGCCAGACCAGCAACTTGTGAGATCCTCCACAACTTAGTGAGACCCTGTTTCAAAATAAAGAATAAGCTGGGCATGGTGGCGCACACTTGTAACACCAGTACTTGGAAGGCTGAGACAGGAGGATCCGGGTTCTCAGCCAACCTCAGCTATTTAGTGAGGCTCTCCACAACTTAGTGAGACCCTGTTTCAAAATAAAGAATAAAAAATAGGGCTGGGGGTATAGCTTGGAGGTAGAACGCCCCCTGGGTTCAGCCCCCAGTACCAAAAAAAAAAAAAAAAGGAATAAAAAATCGGGATGGGAGTGGAGCTCAGAAGTAGAATGTTCCTGGGTTCAATCCCCAGAACCACACACACACAAAAAGAATAGAGATATGAACACGGAGTATTGGAATACAAAAGAGGAAATATTTAACTGTATAGGGGAAAAGGGACCCCAAAGAAGAATAAATTATGTATACAAAGTTGTGATCAGGGCTCCAGGAGGGCTTACTGAATTATTGAGTCAATGTGTGAATGGGTAGAGATGGCTGTGGTTGGAAGACTTGAGAAGGAGAGCTTCCCACAGTTCAAGGTGCCAAGAGGCTTCTTGACTATTCTTCAAATGATGTTTGCTCTGACACTCTCTGGAAAGCAGGCAGATCCATAGTTCATTCCAAACTTAAATGTTGTTAAGGCCCATTTGTCAGTCAGGTACGTGTTTATTTCTTATAATGTATAGCCTATTTCTAAACAATAGATAAGTTCTTAAATATTATGTGAAATTGAAATATTTTTAAATTGAAGCCTGAAGGTGGAAGGAGCACTGCATCAGGAGACTGAAGTTCTAGACATACCAGTTCTGCCACTCAAGCAGAGGCAAGAGATGTTAGGCAAACGCCTCCATCTCTGTAGGCTTCCGTTTTTTTTCATATGTAAAATGGGTGTGTTTGAGAACTGGTTTCTGAAAGTTTATGACTCATATTTTAAACGAATTAAAGTTCTTAAAACAAATTAATATAGCCTTACATAAAAGAGGAGACAGTTTTATAATAATTTAACAATTACCTCTCAATTGAAATGTATGAATATATCAGTTTCTCAGAAAGCACTTTAGGTTTGCTTCAGCTCCCTTTAGTTTTTGTTTGTTTGTTTGTTTGCTTGCTCCCCCACCTCCACCCCCACCCACCTCTCTGGTACTGGGGATTGAACCCAGGGACATTCTACCTCCGAGCTCCACCTTCAGCCCTTTTGAAAAAATTTTTTGTTTGGAAACAGGATCTCACTAGGTTGCTGAGAGTCTCTCTATGTTGCTGAGGTTGTCCTCCAACCTGCAATCCTCCAGTCTCTGCCCCCGAAATACTGGGATTATAGATATGCACAAACACATCTGGCTAGTTTTTATTTACTAGAGACAAAGACTATCATACATATTACCTAGAGTTTATACACAGGAAGAAAAATCATGCTGTCAGATACGGAAATCTGCTTGTTTTTAAAATTAATTTCACTAAATTATACTAGTCTTAATGCTCTACTATAGGGGTTTTAAATTTTATTTATTTATTTATTTTGCGGTACTGAGATTGAACTTAGGGGCATTCTACCTCTGAGCTACACCCCCAGCCCTATTTTTTTTTATTCTTTATTTTGAAACAGGGTCTCAGTTGCAGAGTGCCTTATTAGGTAGCTGAGGCTGGCCACAAACGGATTGTGCGGTCCCAGCCTCCCAAATGCTGGGATTACAGGCGTGTGCCACCATGCCCAGCTTACTATAGGTTTTTATAATGAGCTTTATTTCATCTTTGTTTTAAGAAATCCCCAATATACAATACATTGGCTCTTAGAAAATAGTATATATCCTACTTATTTGGTTTAAAGCTGTCACAAACTGGTTAGTTGCATCTCCTAGTTTCTTGTATGTAATAGGCATTCAATAATTATTTGTTTTTAGTTTATTTGAAAATAAGTCAGATTCTACATTTATAATAATAAAACCTCACCTTTTTCTTGATGCTTCAAAGCTTTAAAAGAAAACATAAATGCCAGCAACTCTGTGGCTGCCAGCTCTGTTACCAAGGAAACAGAGAGTAGATCATCAAAAACAAAATAAGATTTTTCAACCTGATTACCCTTTTTCACCAGTTCAGTCTTCATTGCTGTGAAATGAAAGACAACATAGCCTCAGCCTTGCAATCCAGAATTTAATTCTATTTGAGTTGTCTTTCACGATTAAAACCAGACAAAAAAAATGTAATCTCTCGGGTTATATGTTGGTTTGCTTGTAGAGAGAGCCAAACTCCTTCACAAGGATGAAGACTACCTTGTGAATTTAAAATACTATGTACTTTTACTGAATAACCTAATATATTTTAACCTCTAAACTGTCAAATGTTTACATTATTGAATCTCAGCTTTTATATTTCTTGGGAATAATAATATAAGAAAGTAATGAGAATTTATAAGAAAATGATAAAGACTCCTAGCATGAACTGTTTTATTTAAAGAGATAAGAAGGAAAGGGGTGACAGGACCCATAAAGGAAAGGAGTCAAGGGAAAAATAATTGGATTCCCATGCAAATAAGCAAAATACCACTATAACATTGTTCTGTGTTCCAAAGATTTGTACCTACTAACTATGGATAAAATTATGATTGTGAATAACAGAGATAGATATTTTGTTTAATAGGTAACAAAGCTTGGATTAGCATTATTATGTTATGCAGTGGTACTACGTATTTTATAAAAGCAATATTCCTCTATTTAAATTTTTTAGTTAAAGCCAGAAGATTCTTTTTGGAGTAAAGTGTACCATAGAAATTTTATTTGATGGAAGTGCAGTTTAAGAGGTTTTAAATGACATCTTGATAATTTCAGATAGTGATTACTGAAATTCAGATAATAGTTCTAATGGGAAAAAGTGCCTAATGTAATCATTATTGGGGGGCTTCCTTATATCTATTTTCTGCTTGTGTACCTATTTCCTAAAAAAATCCCAGCTTTTTGAAGGTCTGGGCTATATGAGGATCATGGTTATTTTTTATACCTAAGCCCACTGAAAGTCCTTATACTTGGAGGCACTCCAAATTTATTTTTGAATAATTTTAAAAATGTATTTAAGTAATGCCCTATACTTTAAATGTAGGTTTTAGCTACTTTGGGGCCTACTATGAAATAAAAACTTTGTAGTATACAAACTCATCTTAATTGTGAACACTAATAGCCAAGGTCGACTATTGTAAACTCTCAATATTTAAATGTTTTGAGAAAGACTGAAAGAATAAAATATGAATTTGGAAAATTAATTTAGCTAACATAAAATACTTTATGTAAAAAGAGAACACCAACAACATATGGTTATGTTAAGAGAGGGTACCAACAACATGTGGAACAAATATGTACTAGTCTTAAGACAGCAAGACATGAGCTGCTTGGTTTTGGTTAAGGCACATGTTCATGGATTTAAGCAAAGCACAGAACCCGAGACCTATAGAAAGAATAGTGAAGGATCTAGACATGTGTCCTCATCTGTATAGTGAGGAGGTTGAACTAAGTCAGTGGTCAGCAAGCTTTCTGTAAAGGCCAGATAATAAATATTTGTTACAGCTAATTAGCTCTGTCACTGTAACATGAAAGGAGCTATAGATAATAGGTAAGTGAGGGAATATGGCTGTACTCTAATAAAAATTTTTTAAATAAAACATACAGAGGGCCAGAGTTGGCCTGTTCACCATGGTTTCCTACTTCAGAGTAAAAGATATCTAATTCAGTATTCCAGATTCAATATTTTCTATCTGTGAATGTTAACATTAACCAACAGTCAAATTCTTTCAAATTTTCTAAATTCATCAGACATCAGTCAAGAAATGTTTTTATTTTTGTTTTAGCAGTGTTGGAGATCAAACCCAGGGCTTTATCCATGGTAGGCAAGCACTCTACCACTGAACCACATCCCCAGCCCCTCCCAGTGTCAAGAAATGTGACCAATGGTAAGATTAGCAAACAAATTTCAGCTTGTAATTCAACTTTAGCTAAATATGTGTCATTTTAAGCAGAGTTCTATTTAGTATCACGGTGCATAAATGAAATATTATAGCATTGCTTATTAATAAAATTTATTCTAAGTAACTACCTAATATATTTTATGAAGAACTCTCAAACACATATAGATATAGAAATTCTTCTATGGAACTTTAAAGCAATATAAATGCCTTAAATTTATTTTTTTTGTTACTTCTTAGAGGCTTGGGACCAAAGTAATAGTTACTCAAATGTTAGGACATTTAAACAACAGTGTCAGAAAACTAAACCTGGACAAAATCTGCATTTGTCATTCTTACCATATGAGTTTCTCATCAACAAAATTATTAATGTATACCTTACCCTGATCCTGATTCCAGGCTTTTAAAGGGAAAGGGGGGGGTTGTTTGTGCAGGGGGAGGAGGGGTACTGAGGATTGAACCCAGTCGTATTCTATCTCCTAGCTACATCTTTAGCCCCCTCCTTTTGTTTTGGTTTTGGTTTTTTTTATTTATCTTGAAACAGGCTCTTGCTAGGTTGCTGAGAATCTTGCTAAGTTGCTGAGGCTGGACTTGAACCTACGATCCTCCTGTCTCAGCCTCCCAAGTACAGGCATGTGCCACCATGCCCAGTGGAAAAATCATTCTTTAAAAATGTTAATGCAAAAAACAAGGGTAGCTAAAGGTTTCTATTCTACTTGTGGAACAAATGCCTGCTTAAGATACAACCTCAAAAATAAAAAGGGAATGATGGTGGAAGCAAAATGACACTTCTAAGGATTGTTGTGGATATCTTGTTTTCATTGGTTATTTAGCTTTTAGCCAAATTACTTATGACTTGGTAAGAAGCAGAAGGAGTGTCCAAGAAACTAACCTCCAATGTAAACTTTTCCTAGCTAATAATGTAAGGAGGTCTGGTTATGGTTTTTATCTCTGACCCATTATTTTTATGTTCTGGGAAGTTTATTTGAATCTTAGTTTCCTCATCTACAAAATGGGAAGAATAATTCTATCCTGAGACTAGACATTTGAGTTAAGCGTTGGATATGTAACAGGCACTCAAGAAAGGTGGCCATTATTTCTAACCCTTGCCTACTTAGAAAAACTAGTACTTGTCCTGGTAAAACTAGTACTTGTCCTGGTAAAATATGAAAGACTTTCCTGGTATCAAAAGGGAAAGATTTACAGTTCCCTGAATACAAGAAACATCAGCTTTCTATCTGTCAAAAAGATTAGCTTGGCATATTGCAAAAGATTGATGTTTAGAAAGTTTGACTTAATGAAAAAAGGTGGGAATCTAAAAGGAGAAGTGAGTATACTTTCATTACAGGCAGCAGAATGACAGTGAATGCTTTTTTTTAAGCTAGGGGAATCCCTCCAAGGAAAATATATTTCTGTGGACAGTTGATTTTGAACCTCTGTCACTTGTATGGCCCAACGCAGCTGTCCTGCACATTTCAGTCTGGGGCTCTTTCTACAGCTGTGTGACTGTTTCCTCTGCTACTGCAAGGCCTTCTGCAGAAGCTACAGCTGCTGTTGTGCACTGCAAAGCTTCTCTGCTGGGTACTTGCCTGCTGCCAAAGTTCTGCTTCGAAGAAATGACATACATGGGAGATTCCAGGCTCATATTGTGAGCATTGCAGCGGCCAATGGCACACAGAATGTGGGAACACCGAAGGGCCCTGACTCTCCTGTGAGCCAGGGACAATCCAGTGAGTCATGTTATATAAGCCCCAAGAACCCTCCTCTGGGAGGTTTTGCATGACGAATAGCCCTTTTGGTTCTCTGAGGAGACACAGAGACAGCAAGCAGGGAATATGGGAGGGGTTAACCTGATTTTCAGTCTTTTGTTTCTTTTCCTGTATCTTGCGGGTGGACCAAATGTCAAGGGTTCTAGGCAGACAGTTATGTGCAGGCTTCCATATCTGCTCAGTCTAGCTTGACAATTCCTGCCCCAGTGCTCTTCATTTATCCTGATGCCTTGCTGGATGGAAGGTGATGGAACCTTCCTTTTCCACGTAATTGGCACTGAGATAGAGTCCTTTAAGTAGTTAGTAAAAAGAATCCAAAAGTAGGGGCCACACAGAGGTCATATTCCAAGAAGTGGCAGATTGACAATGTTTAGTCAGTAAAAGCAGAGAGAGGAACAGAACAAAGTCAACCACCCCAGGTCTGAGCAGACGAAAGGAGTGAACCAGAGTCTAAGGAACAAGACAAGGATGACGGCAGAGTGACAGGAACAAGGGAACTGGAAGCGTGCTTCTAGATGGGTTGGCTACAGAGCATTCCACTGTGGTCCAGCACCCCATCTCTCGGAGGCTCCAGGTATGCTCCTCTGGGCCTGCCTGTTACATTTTCCCATCCAGTCTAAATATAAGAACTGCTCCTGGTGCTGAATGACTTGGAGAAATGGATGATGGCCTTTAAACAGATCTTTGTACATACAGGTTCATAGTAGCATTATTCACAACAGTTAAAAGGTAGAAGCCACTTATGTGTCCATTGAAAGTTAAATAAACATAACGTGTGTGCAATTTTTTCCTTCACACATGCGAATGTCATTCAACCTTACAAAGCAAAGGATATTATGGGAAGTGAAATAAGCCACTTACAAAAGGACAATACTGCATGATTCGACTTACATAAGACACCTAGAGTAGCCATATTTGTAGAAGCAGAAAATAGAATCGGGGTTTCCAGGACCGTGGGCGGTGAAGAGGGGGGTGGGGTGTTATTGTTTATTGAGTACAGAGTTTAGTTTTGTACAATGAGAAGAGATGCATAGATGGATGGTGGTAACAGCTGAACAATCTTGTGAATGTAATCAATGCCATGAACTGTGCTAAAAAATGGTAAAGATGGTAAAATGTTTGCTATATATATTTTATCACAATTTAAAAAAAATGGATGATGACCTTAGAAGATTACCACTTTTCATAGCAGTGGGTAACTGGTTATACATTATTTATACATAAATCCTATTCCCTAAGCATTTTCAGTGAGAAATCTAATGATTCTTGTTTTCAGGAAAGAGACACCATGAAAAGATATATTTAGAATTTTTTAGGAATTGCTCTTAATGGAGTGTCTTCCTTTTGACACTGCCAAGAAGCCAGTTCTTTTCTACCAAAATGACACTTTCCTAAGGAGTAATTAATAGCCCATTCACTGTGAGAATGAGCAAGAGAGGAAAAGACTTTAGGACAGTGTGTCATGCAGGGCACGTGTGCAGGAAAAATCCAGAAAAGAGAAAAAAGAGAGAAATGGAGAGAACAAGATATGAAGAGCAGAAAGCCATGCAAAATTGGAGGAAGAAGAAAACAGTAGCGGTTCTCCACTGCTGGAGTCTGTGAGCCCCAGCAGCAAGCACAACAAGAACTGTGGAACTCCATCATGTGTCAGCAGAAGAGCTCAGCGGAAAAGACACTGTGGAACAAAACTAGGCTAGAGGGGGTTTTGTCTGTTTCTTTGTTCTGCAGTGCTGGGCGAAACAGGTCTAGAAAGATGAACTAGGCATGAACCTCAGCCATCTCTGACCTTGTAAGCTGTTACCAAGCTCTGTAGAACGGAGGCCTAGACAACAGCCAGATATGCTCTCTAAAACAAACTTCTGCTTGCATCAGAATCACCTGGAAGGGGTTTAGAATAGAGGCACCTAGCTGGGTGTGGTGATGCATGCCTGAATCCCAGTACTTGGGAGGCTGAGACAGGAAGATCACAGGTTCAAGGCCAGACTCAGCAACTTAGCAAGGCTCTCAGCAATTTAGACCCTGTTTCAGAATAAAAAATAAAAAAAAGGGCTGGAGAGTAGTTTGGTGGTAGAATTCCTCAGAGTTCAATGCCAAGTACCACAAAAACAAACAAGCAAACAAACAAATAAAATAGAAGTATAGTGGCCACACCCAGAGATTTCTGGGTGGAGACTGAACATTTGCTTTTCTATCAAGTTTTCAGGTGATGCTGAGGCTACTGGTTTGAGGATTATACTATGAAAACCATGACTCTAGAATTAAAGAGGTATATAATATTAGTGATTTGTGAATTTTTTTTTTTTAGGTGCTTAAGAAGGAAGGCCTAAATCAAGAACTGTAGTAAGGGACTGTACTGAAATTATTTAAATACAGATAGACCTTGTCCACCATTTGGTCTCTTAACACAGTGGTTAAGAAGGGTGTGAACTTAGACTCACATAAAACTGGACCTTTGGTCAAGTTACTTAACTCCCACACCCTATTTTTATCATCTACAAAATTAGGGTAATATTAAACCAACCTAATGGGGTGGTTGGGAAGATTAAATGATTGATGTGGACAGCCTAGTGATATGGTACAGTGGTGGAGTGTTTGACTAGCATGTGCAAGGATCTGGGTTTGATCCACAGCACTGCAAAAAATATATACACATATGAAATAAAAAGATTAATGCATATGTAATGATTTAGCAGTGTACCATAGTACATGGTTGGTATAGCAGGCATTTTTATTTGTTTTTATTTTTGTTTTGGTACTGGGAATTGAACCCAGGGGTATTGTACCACTGAGGTACACTCTAGCTCTTTTTTTAAATTTTGAAACAGGATATCACTAAATGGCTGCGGTGGGCCTCAAACCAGTGATCCTCCTGTCTTAACCTCCCTAGTACTAGGATTATAGGCGTATGCCCCTATGCCTGGCTTGTAGCAGGCATTTCTTTTTGGCAACCAGAATCCGTTTCTGTTATTTTCGTGCTAGCCCCAATTACCTGTCCACTACTGTATACAGTCTTTTGAAATCTGAATCTTAGAAAAAAAGCCAAGATAATAACCTGCCATTCAGATCCTCCCAACTTACCATGGAAACCACTTCATCCTGTGGCAAGTGATTTATAGACAAAAGTAAAAGAATATATATTGCCTTTATGGAAATGTTTAATCCCTGAATATTCCCTCCAGTGGTTAGTAGAGAGGGAGAAAGATAGCTCCAGAGGCTTCCTGAGTGAATTAATTAGTTCGCAATTGCAATATTATGCAGTAACTTGTATTCATAGCTCTGTGCAAGAAGTGTTGCAAGGGAAGCAAAGGGTTCCTGCCCTTTAATTTGATGAAAAGCTGAAGCTAGCTGATAGGATGGAGTGCAATTTTTATTATCTAAAAACTCAATAAAGGCAATTAATTTGAGAGGAGACTAATATTTCAATAAAATGGAAATAAATGACCAGTTTCAGTTCTCTTCTGTTAGAGGATGTACTTATAGTTGAGAAATGACTGGGTTGATAATTTCCTTTAAATATATCACAAGGGCATACTCTTGGCTATGTCTTTAAGATTAGTCTGTATGTTATAACCTCTTTGGGGAATGCAAATCTTTACCATCTGTAACCCTTGAACCCATCATTTAATCACTGTAAGAAGGAAAGCTTTAGTATGGTTCCATTCCATAAATGTGCTCCCCAGGCACCCAGGGACACACAGATATGCCCCGGCCAGCGGGGGTTGAGGACGGGAGACCGAGGTGGCTTTACCTAAAGGAATGAATCAAACAAGAGACGCGAAAGAACGGAGGCAAGACAGGATTCTGATCAAGCCTCAATTTTTATTAAAGAAAGGCTGCTTAAGTAGCTAGAGGTGAGGGGTGGGGTCAGGGAGGTCAGGTAAGCTTATGTGGGCTTGCAG
>PVLC010011387.1:15184-47482 GCA_004027655.1 Graphiurus murinus
AAAAAAAAAAAAAAAAAAAAAAAAAAACAAACAAACAAACAAAAAGAACAGAGGTAGCCGGGCGTGGTGGCGCATGCTTGTAATCCCAGCATTCGGGAGGCTGAGACCGGAGGATCTGGGTTCGCGGCCAGCCTCAGCTACCTAGTGAGGCACTCTGCAACTTAGTGAGACCCGGTTTCAAAATAAAGTAAAAAATGGGCTGGGGGTGTAGCTCGGAGGTAGAATGCCCCTGAGTTCAATCCCCAGTACCACAAAAAAAAAGAAAAAGAAAAAAAGAACAGAGGTGCTGGAAATGTATGGTTTATTTGATATGATTATTAATGAATTACATATGAATAGATAGGATTATTATTGGTCAAAAGAGGTAAAAACTGTGGGACTTTTCTTCAGAGAAGACTAATAAGCATTGTCTATGCCTTTTTGCCTTACCTGGTTTTCATCTCATGCAAGCTGTTTTGCAGTTTTGTAAAATGCAGATAGCTGAGAGCAATGCACAGAATCCTACTCGATAAATATGTAAGTTCTGTGGGAGCAGCAAACCTTCAGCTGACTTCCCTTCCACCCTCCAAGAAGCTGCTCTGGGCCCTGTTGTTGGATCTGCTTCAATATCCCTCTGCTTTCTGTAAGTTTCTGCTTTTTGACTTTGAGTCAGTTATAATCTGCCTGTTTCTTCAGTGATTCAGTGAAAATTCTTAACACATAGCCAGGCGTGGTGGCGCACGCTTGTAATCCCAGCATTCGGGAGGCTGAGACCCGAGGATCCGGGTTCGAGGCCAGCCTCAGCTACCTAGTGAGGCACTCTGCAACTTAGTGAGACTCGGTTTCAAAATAAAGAATAAAAAATAGGGCTGGGGGTATAGCTCAGAGGTAGAACGCCCCTGAGTTCCATCCCCAGTACTGCAAAAAAAAAAAAATTCTTAACACATGTTCATTTTATATCTGTTTGACAGTCAGGATTTGACATATATATATGTAGAATATGAAAGTATAACAAGGGAATTTTGTGTATATATGGATTATGTATATATGTGGATAATCCTTAAACAATACATAAATAGGGTGTGGTGGCATCCACCTATAATCCTTATATTTGGGAGGCTGAGACAGGAAGATTAGGGATTGAGGCCAGTCTCCCCAATTTAGTTAGACCTTCAGCAACTTAGCAAGATCCTACTTCAAAAATAAAAAATAAAGCTGGATGTGGTGGCACACTCTTGTAATCTCAGTACTTAAGAGGCTGAAACAGGATTATTGCAGATTCAAAACCAGTCTTAGCAACTTAGTGAGGCCCTCAGCTAATTAATGAGACCCTGTTTCAAAAAAATAAATAAATAAAAAGAGTTGGGGATTTAGCTTGGAGATAGAATGTTCCTGGGTTCAATCCCCAGTATTAAAATAAATAAATAAATAAATAAATAAATAAATAAAAGGTGGGGTTACAACTCAGAGGTAGATGCCCCTGGATTCAATCCCTAGTACCAAAAAAATGCAAAGGATAAAAAATGCATTAAAAACAAGGGAAGTCTTGGGCATTAGAATTTAATTCTCTCCCTTAATCTTGGTGGAGAATCTCCAGAAGGCAGTGACTAGCTGTTTGTGTGTGCATGTTTTGATACTGGGGATTGAACCCAAGGGCATTCTACCTCCAAGAAACACCCCCAGCCCTATTTTATTTTATTTTTTAAAATTTATTACTATTATTATTATTCATTTATTTATTTTTCATACTGGGGATTGAACCCAGGGGCATTCTACCTCTGAGCTACACCCCCAACCCTATTTTTTTTTTTTTTTTTTTTTTGTGGTACTGGGGATTGAACTCAGGGGCATTCTACCTCTGAGCTACACCTCCAGCCCTATTTTTTACTCTTTATTTGGAAACAAGGTCTCACTAAGTTGTGGAGTGCCTCACTAGGTAGCAGAGACTGGCTGAGAACCTGGATCCTCCAGTCTCAGCCTCCCAAGTACTGGGATTATAAGCATGTGCCACCACGCCCAACTTCTTTTATTTTAAAACAAGGTCTCACTAAGTTGCAGAGGGCCTCACTAAGTAGCTGAGGCAGGCCTTGAACCAATCTCAGCCTCCCAAGTACTGGGATTCCAAGCATTCACCACCATGCCCAGCTTTATTTTTATTTTGAAACAAGGTCTTGCTAGGTTAATGAGAATCTCACTACTTACTGAGGCTGTCCTCAAACCTGCACAATCCTCTTGGCTCAGGATTGGATCGAGGGTCCTAGTCCTGGCAGTGTTAGCTTCCAACATGCCCAGTGTGGTGTGGAAGGAGAAGCTGGGTGAGCTTAGAGGTTGACCTTACTCTACTCAACTAATGGGGTTTTTGCAACAGCTGAGTTTAAATGAAGATAACCTGGTGTTTAGAACCAGGAGATGAAGATCTTTTATAGCTTTTTATTGAAGTATAGTGTGTGTGTGTGTGTGTGTGTGTGTGTGTGTGTGTGTGTGTGTGTGATTGAACTCAGAAGTGTTCTAACTCTGAGCTACACCCCCAACCCTATTTTTTATTTTGAAACAGGGTCTCACTAGTTTGCTGAGGCTGTCTTTGAACCTCCTGTCTCTGAGGCTGTCTTTGCTCCTGTCTCTGCCTCCCAAGTACTGAGATTACAGGTATATGCCGCCACACCCTGCTTAGCATACACATTTTATGAATTGAATACAATCACATATAAACAGTACCCAGGCCAAATGACATGGCAGTGCTGGCCTCTCAGAAGCCCCCTCATTTTCCTTGCAGTCATCACCCACTTCCAGCACACACAAAAGGAACCTGACATTGTTCTCCTAGCATGGGTTAATTTTGCCTCTTTCTTATTTCATATAAATATGTTCTAGAAAAACCAGGACCCCGAAGACAGGAGACAATGGCCAGAGTAGAAAGCAGGTTTCTTTATTTACTAGTGAAGTTTCAGAAAGCAAAGCTTCAGGTCTGAGCCCCAGCACTGAAATTACAAGTTCTTTATACATTTGGTCATGTAATTGTGGAGGGGAGGGAGGGGGAAGCATGAAAATTTTTATACTTAGGGTAAGCAAGATACAAAAGCAGAATAGCCATTAACCCATTTATTATCTCTCTTTCTATCCATCTTCTGTCTTATCTCACAGATGGCCTAAGAAGACTCTACCTTGTTTATATTAGGGGGCCGTACTGGGTCAGACCTCCTGAACTGTCTAGGAGGAAGCTGCTTTTTTATATCTGAGGGAGCCCATGCTGTCTTTTATCTTCTGAGCTGTCTGCTTGTTAACAGCTGGGGAGGGAGGCTGTGAAGGAGTTTTATTCTTCTATCGTATTTCTGGACCTCTAGCTAAGAGTAGTTTCAAGATTACAGCTTGAGACCTGCCTCAAATTGAGTTATGAAAGTCAGGCATGGTGGCACACGCCTGTAATCCCAGTACTTGGGAGGCAGAGACAGGAGGATCACAGGTTCAAAGCCAGCCTCAGCAATTTAGCGAGACCCTGCTTCCAAATTTAAAAAAAAATTAATAATAAGCCAGGCATGGTGGCCCACACTTGTAATCCCATACTTGGGAGGCTGAAACCTGAGGATCTGGGTTCGCAGCCAGCCTCAGCTACTTAGTGAGGCCCTCCACAACTTAGTGAGACCCTGTTTCAAAATAAAGAATAAAAATAGGGCTAGGGATGTAGCTTGGAGGTAGAATGCCCCTGGGTTCCATCCCCAGTATCACACACACGAAAAAAGAACAATAACTTGAGTTGTATAGCATTTTTTGATGAAAGTTCCCCTTATTAACTGTATTTTCATCCATTATGCTGCATAGAGATTATTCATTATCTTGTCTGATGTCAACGAGGATTTGGGTAGTTTCCAACTGAGGACTATTATGATTGTGTGGACATTTCTGCAGTTGTCTTTTCATCATTGTGCATCTCCGTTTGGTGTATACTTAGGAGTGGAATCGCAAGTCATATTTACTCCTCTATTTGTCTAAAACATGAGCTCCTGTGGATACCTCTGATCTAATCTAACACAAGGTTTATTTTACCCTTCCCCCTTTATTTGTAATTATTTTCTTTGGCAGTGAGAAACCTAGCTCCAATGTATTAAATAAAATATAGTATGCTGCTGGACATGGTGGCAAATGCATGCAATTCCAGTACTTGGAAGGCTGAGACAGGAAGATTGTAGGTTTGAGGCCAGCCTCAGCAATGGTATGAGACTTTCAGCGACCTAGCAAGACCCTGTTTCAAAACAAAAATAAAAAGGGCTAGAGGTATAGCTTGGAGGTAGAATGCCCCAGGGTTCAATCCCTACCACCATAAAAAAGAAAAAGAAAGAAAGAAAACAAAACAGTATGCTTACTTCTTTGCTCAGTCCTAGAATACCCATAAAATAGCTTCTGAATTGATACCCATATTCACTAGCTCTGTCTGCTGAGAGGGCCTGGCAGCAGTGAGGCTCCAGAGACAATAAGCACATAAGAAACTCAGATGTTACTGGGTGCGGAGGCACACACCTGTAATCCCAGCCCTTTTGAGGCTAAGAAAGGAGGATTGCAGATTCTAGGCTTAGCAACTTAGTGAGACTGTTGTGGGATACCCGGTCCCACACGTGGGTCCTTGGCATCCGTGATAAAAAGAATTTTAACACGTGCCATTTAGGAACAAAAAGTAGGAATTTATTTAGGAAAATAATGGAAAGGGGAGAAATACATGTGAGCTGGCATCTTCCTGTCCTGATGCGCTTCCCAGGTCCCAAGAGAGCGAGGCATGGTTTACTCCTTTCCTTTATAGACTTTTAAGAGGGCTGGGCCCAGAAGAGGTCTGGACCTCCTCCTTCTTCAGGAATTGGTAGGTGGTCCAAATTGAGTAGGTGGTCCAAATTGAGTCCTTCCTCTTTCTCAGGTTTCAAGATAGGTCTGCCCTTAGCTGTACATTTCCAGTGTCTTTTAGGGGGGGCAGGGCCTAAGGAACTTCCAAAGGTGGAATGGAGGCTGTCGCGCTTTTAGTTCCAGGTGTTTACATTAAAGTGATATCTGTATTTTTCTTTCCCATTTGTCTCCTTCCTGCCTAATTATTTCTCCTATCCTACATCAAGACCATTTCTAATAAATAAAAAGTCCTGGGGGTATAGGTTAGAAGTAGAGTGCCCCAGGTTCAATCCCCAGTACCAACCAAACAAACAACAAAAAAAGCAGATCTTGGTTTCTAAATCCTGTTCCCCAAGAAAAGGAAGCAGAGGTCCTCAGAAAGGGGCAGTGAAATTACAAGATGAGTTTGGAACATACTGTGGTATCAGAAGCAAAAGAAGTGATCAAATTAGAATGGGGATATTTCAAATGGACACAGGAGTCGACTTGAAGACACTCTCAATAATTATACCTGGGACAATCTGAGCAACAAAACAATGTTGGTAATGGATTATAACCAGTAGGATAAAGTAAATATCCATGAGTCCCTATTGAATAAATAAGTGGAGACGAAGGGACATGTCAGGGGAGGACATGATAATTCTGCAGAGTCCTGAGGAGTTCCCCAGTTTGGGAAAGGAAAGCTCACCTTGGGGCCCCAACGGTTCTTGGCTTCTTTTTTTTTTTTTTTTTTTTTTGCGGTACTGGGGATTGAACTCAGAGGCATTCTACCTCCGAGCTATACCCCCAGCCCTATTTTTTATTCTTTATTTTGAAACCGAGTCTCACTAAGTTGAGGTGTGCCTCACTAGGTAGCTGAGGCTGGCCGTGAACCCGGATCCTCCGGTCTCAGCCTCCCTAATGCTGGGATTACAAGCGTGCGCCACCACGCCCGGCTGGTTCTTGGCTTCTGATTCAAAAAAAATTTCAACTTGAGCCAGTCCGAGACAAAAGCAGAGTTTTAATTTAAGAAAAGTAAAGATACACGTTTAAGGGGAAACGCAGGCCATCTCAAGTGTGTGAAAGGGCCCTGGGATCTTTTGCAATCCTTTTTTATAGATAAAAATAAAAATAAAAAATAAAAAAAATGTAGCTGGGCGTGTTGGCACACACTTGTAATCCCAGCATTTGAGAGGCTGAGACCAGAAGATCCGGGTTGGTGGCCAGCCTCAGCTACCTAGTGAATCATTCCGCAACTTAGTGAGACCCTGTTTCAAAATAAAGAATAAGAAAAATAGGGCTGAGGGTGTGGCTCGGAGGTAGAATGCCCCTGAGTTCAATCCCCAGTACCACAAAAAAAATAGAAAAGGAGGCTGGGGTTGTAGCTCAGTGGTAGACCTCCCTCCCACTCCCCACCTTCTCAATCCCCAGGGCTCAATCCCCAGTACCACACATTAAAAACAAACAAACAACTTTTAAATAAAAATTTAAAAAAGGAAAAAAAGAGTAATTGTACAGTAGAGACATTTGGCAGATGCCAGGCATGGTGGCACACGCTTGTAATCCCAGTGCTTGGAAGGCTGAGACAGGAGGATCACAGTGAAGCCCTCAACAACTTAGTGAGACCCTGTTTCAAAATAAAGAATAAAAAATAGGGCCGGAGGTATAATTCAGAGGTAGAATGCCCCAGGGTTCAATTCCAGGTACTGGGTTCAATCCCCACTACCCCCCCCCAAAAAAAAAGGAAAGAAAGAAAAAAGAAAAGATACCACCCTTATCACATCATCTTTTTTTTTTTTAATTTGTGTGTGTGTGTGTGTGTGTGTGTGTGTTTTACTGGGGATTGAACCAAAAGAAACAGGATCTCATTAAGTTGCAGAAAGCCTCACTAAGTTACTGAAGCTGGCTGCGAACCTGTAATCCTCCAGTCTCAGCCTTTCAAGTACTGGGATTACAAGCGGGCACCACTATGCCAGCTACATCATCTTTCAAAGTGAACATCTCCAGTCATGAGAGGTAGCAATATCTATATCACCTGGCCTGGGCCTCCTGATATGGTGCACTAGGAAGGAACATCTTTATCTCCGGGATGAATCGCCTCATAACTTGTCATGATTCCCTGGCTCCCTGGCATGCAAGATGATAGAGATTGCTACCTCTCATGACTGGAGATGTTCACTTTGAAAGATGATGTAGCTGGAACACCTACTCATGTTCACACCCCTTCCTGAGGCCTTTCTTCGAACCTACTCCAGCAGCTCCCTGCGGACTGCTGCCCACTCCCCTGGAATCCCTGGGCTCCCTCAAGGCTGTGTGCAGCGCCCCCTGCCGCTGCTCACACCCTTTCTACCCTGGGAAAACTTACAACCGCAAAGAAGCCAGGCAAGGAAAGGTGGGGAAGGCAGGGCAGAGGCCTCAAGTAGAGTCGCAGTTCTGCTGTGCTGTGGGTGTTGCTGTTACGGCCTTTGCTAGTGAGGAGATGGAAACTCAGGGAGGGAGGTGACCTGCCTGAGGCCACACAGCCAGTAAGGGCAGCAGGACTTGAATTCAACTCCTCTGCCTCGCTCACAAAGCAGACTAACTCTGCAATGCTTCAGATAGGCAGCTAGGGGTGGAGCTCGGTGGCTAAGTGCGGGGTCTCCCTTCACTCAGTCCCCCGAAAAGAAAAGAATGGAATTCAAAGTGTCGATGATGATTTAGACTAGGGCTATATCGATGGAAGTAAGAATAAGCACCCCAAATCAAGAGACACTGAAATACTTCAAATTGTCAGCTAAGCAGTGTCTGCAGACAGTTTAGATTTTACCCAGACTTCTATCTCCAGGAGCCAAAATGAGATCATCTCCCTGGAGAGCACTGCAGAAAAGGTTCTAGAAGGGCTGAGAGGAAATGCCAGCTGACTCCCTACCCCCAAGCCCGCAGAATCGTGGCTGAATGCACTCTCAGGAAACATCCGCAGATGTAACAGTTAACTGACTGGACACAGCAACGTGAAGCTGTGTACGAAGATCTCAGCACTGGGCAGTGGGTACCAGGCTTTGGGCGCAATTGCTCAGAACCCTTTGGGCCCATTTCCTCCTTCTTTATGCCTGTCTTTGTCATTTCAGAAGACACTGGTTAGGAGACTGCTGTTGCCAACCTCTAGGGTAACAACAGAGGCCATTTCATATGATTATGGCCAGGATTAACTGAGAAACAGGCTGTACACCACTTCACAAGAGCTGATGAGTGTCAGCTATCAGGACTGTCAGTGTTGATACCACAACTGCGAATATTAAACCTCTACCGTTACCCTATACCTACATTTTGCTTCTTCCTGTACCAAGCTGAACACCCCCCCCCCTTCTTCCTACATTGTCTCCTATCTAAGATGATCTGGGGCTGCATACTGAGAAGAGAATAGATTAAAAAACAAAACCAAAGAGGTGCGCGCGCGCACGCGCGTGTGTGTGTGTGTGTGTGTGTGTGTGTGTGTGTGTGTGTGTGTGTGTTACTGGGGGGTTGAACCCAGGGATGTTCAACCTCTGTAGCTGGGACCTACACTCCCAGTTGTTTCATTTTTTATTTTGAAGTAAGGTCTCACTAAGTTGTTGAAGCTGGCTTCAAACCTGCAATCCTCCTGTCTAAGCCTCCCAAGTATTGGGATTACAGGCCAGTATGCAAAAAGGCTCCTCAAATCTCCCTTTTTAAGTCCTCTCCCTCCTTTCCCTGTTCCCCACCAGAGCCATCCACACCCACACTGGCTCCCCTTCTTTGGCTCTAACTTGCTGTGTGCCTTGGGCTAGTGCCCCCCCCGCCCCGCCAATCTGTGGAGCAGAGACTGGCCTCACCCATTCATCCCTAAGCCTGGCATGGGTCTTCCCCATGGCTCTGGAAATCCCTGCTCCTGCCAGAAGAAGAAAACAAGCGAGCATTGTGCAGCCCAGACTCCTCCAATGGGGCTGTGGCTCTCAGCCCACCTCCATGCCCAGAGAGACGCCCACCCCTGCTTCCTGTTTCCTTTGGCCCCTTGCCTGTGGTCGTGGGCAAAGAGAGCAAGCCCTGCCAGTATCCCCGCCATCTGTCATCTCGGCAGATCAGGCGGAGAGGACCTGTGAGCCCGCTACGGCACTGTCCACAGAGGCAGTCTGTGCCTGCTGACATGCCATGGTCACCATGGGACAAATCCCCAAATCCCTCCATAGTCTCTGTGGACCTTGGACCACTTCCTCATTTCTCAGAGCCTCACCTTCCGTTCAGTGTGGATTTCCATGCTACTTCCTAGGATGATGGGAGCAAAGGAAAAGGAAGATTCTGCATATAACGCATTCCATTCATGTGGGTGCTGAGCGCTCTCTCAGACTACATAAGGTTTCCAGCCCCCCAATATCCTGCTTTCTTGCTTCTCACCTCCTCCCTCCTCCACATTTTTTCACTATCCAGTGACTCTCCTGAGGCCTACAGGTTAACAGATTCGATAATGCTGAAGAGCATGGAGTCTTGGAATCAGATCTACCTGCCTTCCAACCTGGGAACTGCTATGCTCTGACCTTGAATCACATTATGAATACATTTCATAAGCCTGGAAGTACTTGGGAGGCTGAGACTGGAAGATTGCAGGTTGAAGGACAGCCTCAGCAATTTAGTGAGCTGTTTCAAATTAAAAGGGCTGAGGGGTGGGGGTAAAATTCCTCCAGGTTCAATCTCCAGTAGCAAAAAAGAAAAAAAGAAAAAAGAGAGAGAGAGAGAGAAAGAAAAGAAAAGAAAAACACTTCACAGATTTTATTTGAAAATAGGGATAAAGATATCTACCTCCTAGGCTTGCAGGTGCAAGGATTAAATGAGGTGGAGTACATACAGCCTGAGCACACCAGCAAGTTCAGGGAAGACATTTAGCAAATGACAGAGTGGTAATAAATGATGATACTCATGATTAGTCCTGGCGGCCACCAGTATGCTCTCTGGCCTGCATATGGTGGCGTATTTCCTCAGTTCCTTCCACTCCTGTCAGTCTCCCCCATTTTTAATTTCATTGCTTCTTTCTAAAGAATGCTGGGCATTGGTAAACTTCTATTGTCTTGCCCAGAAGTTTTCCCTATACATGTTTGGACTGATCTCTATTGATTTGAGGAAATAAATTGATTTTCAAACACTTTTTTAAAATTTGGGCAGTTTATGGAGTTATTCAAATAGCTCTGGTCCTACCAGATTTTCTAAGAAAGCAATTGAATTTTCTCCTTCACAAAACACCTTCTTTTGATTTGTTCTTCACTCCATTGGCCTGCCCATGCATAATTAATTGTCAGTGACCATGTCTCTACTTCATTCTTGGTTTAATGAAGAATGCAGCTGTCAGTCGGGCTTGGTAGTGCACACCTGTAATCCCAGTACTTGGGAGGCTCAGAGAGAAGGATCACAGATTCAAGGTTAGCCTCAGAAATTTAGCAAAGCCCTTAGCAACTAAGTGAGACCCTATTTCAAATAAAAAAATAAAAAGGACTGTGAGGTGGTACTGGGGATGGAACTCAGGGGCATTCTACCTCCGAGCTACACCTCCAGCCCTATTCTTTATTCTTTATTTTGAAACCGAGTCTCACTAAGTTGCAGAGTGCCTCACTAGGTAGCTGAGGCTGGCTGCAAACCCGGATCCTCCGGTCTCAGCCTCCCAAATGCTGGGATTACAAGTGTGCGCCACCATGCCTGACTAAAAGTACTTATCTTGTTAAAGAAATATCCCTTTATTTCTACTTCTTGGAGTTTGTTGCTGTTATTAAGTCAGCAATGACTGTTTAATTTCATCAAATATATTATTATTTATTGAAATGATGCCACTTTGGTTTTTGTTTCTTTGACTATGAGTTATCCCATGATGGCCAGAGATTTTTCCAGAACTCCATTTTGGAATGGATAGCTAGCCAACAATTTATTTTATGTTCAAATTAGCAACTAAAGGATAGACTATGCAATAAAGAGCATTAGGATATTTAGAAGCCCATTTGGGGGAAAAAATGTAAGTTTAAATCTTTCAAAACAACCACATAGAAATTAAAAATGGGATAGAGATTGTACTTTTAAAAACCCTTAACACTACTTGGAGGAAATACTGGAAAATATTCTTATGATCTTGAAGTGAGGAATCATAAGCAAGTTGTAAACTCTACAGATCAAAAAAGAAAATCTTGAGAGATTTGGCTACCTAATATCTGAAACTTTTGCATGAGCATTTAACTCTTTAACAGAGTTAAAGACACGGAGACTGGGCTGGGGAGGAAACTGCCAGCCTGGATAGAAGGAGTTAGATTAATAATCAAGAAGATGGGGGAATGCTGGGCGTGGTGGTGCATGCTTGTAATCCCAGTACTTGGGAAGCTGAGACAGGATGATCCAGGTTCGAGGACAGCCTCACCTATTTAGTGAGGTCCTCCACAACTTAGTGAGATCCTGTTTCAAAATAAAGACTAAAAAAAAAAAAAAAATAGAACTGGGGGTATAGCTTGGAGGTTGAATGTCCTTGTGTTCAATCCCCAGTACCGCCAAAGAAAAAAAGAAAGAAAGAAAATGGGGGAAATGGAAAAAAAGTGTTTGGATAGGCAAATACAACTCAACCTCACTCTTTTTTTTTTTTTTTTTTTTTTTTTTTTTTTGCGGTACTGGGGATTGAACCCAGGGGCATTTTTACCTCTGAGCTACACTCTCAGCCCTATTTTCTATTCTTTATTTTGAAACAGGATCTCACTAAATTGCGGAGTGCCTCACTAAGTAGCGGAGGTTAGCGGCAAATCCAGATCCTCCTGTCTCAGCCTCCCAAGTACTAGGATTACAAGCGTGCACCACCACACCTGTCTCAACCTCAATCTTAATCAATAGCATGTAAATAAAACCAACAAAAGCCAGAAGTGGTGGCACACACTTGTAATCCCAGTACTTGGGAGACTGAGACAGGAGGATCCTTGTTCGCAGCCAGCCTCAGCTACTTAGTGAGGCTCTCCGAAACTTAGTGAGACCCTGTTTCAAAATAAAGAATAAGCCCGGGTGTGGTGGCACACGCTTGTAATCCCCATACTTGGGAGGCTGAGACCGGAGGATCTGGATTCTTGGTCAGCCTCAGCTACTTAGTGAGGCTCTCTGCAACTTAGTGAGACACTGTTTCAAAAAAAAAAAATAGGACTAGGGGTGTGGTTCAGAGGTAGAATGCCCCTGGGTTCAATCCCCAGTACCGCAAATAAATAAATAAATAAATATAATAATAAATAAACCAACAAGATACCATTTTCCATCATCAAACTGTCAAAACTTTGAAAAAGAAACATCCAGTGTTGGAAAATGTACTCAGCAGCTTGATTTCATTCATGGTGCTTTTCTGAGTTGTTCTATATGCAAATATGAGTTTTTAATGTTGTCCATCTTCTGTACTATTCCTGCAAGTTTGCTATTAAAGTGCATGAAACTATAAAAAAAAAAAGACATACAAAAGGCTGCTCACTGAAGCATGTTTTATACTGGGGAGGGGGACAACCTATATGTTCATTAATAGGGCATTATCTGGATAAATAATGGTGTATCCATCCATAGGATCTTTTCCAACTCTTAAAAGGAATGAATTAGATATATGTATACTCACTTTCATGGAGTTTTTTATCTAATTGTTAATGATCTTCCAAGATATGATACTATGACTGACATAAACATGAATGTGATTTGATCCCATGGATACATGTTGTGTCTGAATATATACTAGATAGATAAGGAATATGTAGACAAGAAATGGGAAGAGTCTACCAAGCTGAGGGGAGTTATTGGAATTATTGGGCAGGGAAATCAGTAATGGAGTTTCATGTTTTATATTGAATACTTCCCTACTTTGTGCTCTACAACAACAAGAAAGTAGTGTGTGTGTGTGTGTGTGTGTGTGTGTGTGTGTATGTTGTGGTACTAGGGATTGAACTGAGACGCATTCTACCTTTGAGCTACACCTCCAGCCCAATTTTTTTTTTTTTTTTTTCGGTACTGGGGACTGAACTCAGGGGCATTCTACCTCCGAGGTATACCCCCAGCCCTATTTTTTATTCTTTATTTTGAAACCAAGTCTCACTAAATTGCGGAGTGCCTCACTGGGTAGCTGAGGCTGGCCTCGAACCCAGATCCTCCGGTCTCAGCCTCCCGAATGCTGGGATTACAAGCGTGAGCCACCACACCCAGCTCCTCCAGTCCAATTTTATTTCTTATTTGGAAACAAGCTCTTGCTAGGTTTCTCAGGGTCTCTCTGAGTTGCCAAGGCTGACCTAAACCTGCAATTCTCCTATCTCAGCCTCCCAAGTACAGGATTACAGGTGTGTACCACCATGTCTGACTTGTGTGTGTTATTTTAAAAATCCTTTTTATACTTTTATTGGTGCATAGTGAGGTTTAAATGATACAAACATAGATGCACACAGCACTGGATGTATTTTTAAATCTTAAATTTAAAATAACAGGTAGCCAACTGGCTCTGAGCTACAGGAATCTTGTGGGTTTAGCTATTCTTTGATAATTTAGAACAGGCTAAACTCTACCAAGGAATGTCCTACAAAGTGTGAGAAATTTTTGGCATTCTTGAAATAAACCCTTCTTTCTGAGCCAGCTAGCTCATCTGGGCATCAATATCTCTAAGAGGTTTTGTTTTGCTTTGGTGTGTGTGTGTGTGTGTGTGTGTGTGTGTGTGTGTGTGTGTGTGTGTGTGTGTGTGTTGCTGGAGATTGAACCCAGGGGCATTCTACCACTAAGCCATGCCCCTAGGCCTTTTTATGTCGAGTGTGTGTGTGTGTGTGTGTGTGTGTGTGTGTGTGTGTGTGTGTGGTACTGGGGATTGAATTTAGGGGTATTCTACCTCTGAGCTGCACTCCCAGCCCTATTTTATTTTGAAATAGGTTCTCATTAAGTTGCAGAGGACCTCACTAAGTTGCTGAGGCTTGCTGCGAACTTGCAATCCTCCAGTCTCACCCTCCAAAGTACTGGTATTACAAGCGTTAACCACCATGCTCTGCTTTTATATTTAAGACAGGGTCTAACTAAGTTGTCCAGACTTATCTGGAACCTGCAATCTTCTAGTCTGAGCCTCCCCAGGTACTGGGATTATAGGAATGCGCCACCATGCCAGGCTCCCCCCTGAAGCTTTTAAAAAATTAAATCCAAGTGTCAGTGACAGATTAGATGACTAAGAATCAGAATTTCCATGCCTGAGGCAGTTGGCTTGCTGTGTAAGGGGAAATGAGTGGGGAGGGTTATTGGTTAGTGTGGTGACTAGATGGGACAATTGCACAAAAGCCACAGCCAAGCAACCCAGAAGGCAGAGGGAGAGGTAGCCTGGACCTGCAGGGGCTCCAGCTAACACTGTGGGGACGCTGGAGGATAAAGACATTCTCCCAGGCTTGACAGTGAAGGCACTCCACCTGCAGCCAGGCAAGGTACTCAGGGCTCTCAGATTTGTTAGGGCTGCTGCTATTATTTTGGATTTTCACTATTTTTTTCTTTTAAAGTTTCAACTTCTGTGTTCTAAACCTGAGGGAAATGGGGATGATTTGTTCACTGAAAAATTTGCTCAGTCCTAGCTGGGCGTGGTGGCACACGCTTGTAATCCCAGCATTCGGGAGGCTGAGACCAGAGGATCCGGGTTTGCAGCCAGCCTCAGCTACCTAGTGAGGCACTCCGCAACTTAGTGAGACTCGATTTCAAAATAAAGAATTAAAAATAGGGCTAGGGGTATAGCTCGGAGGTAGAATGCCCCTGAGTTCAATCCCCAGTACCGCAAAAAAAAAAAAAAAAAAAAAAAAAAAAATTTGCTCAGTCCTTAGAATGAAGAAACCACCCAGCTTGCTTAGCATAAAGATAATGGGAGGTAGTGTATACTATTATCTAAGAACTGGGCTGTACAGAGGCAGCAGAACTAGATTCAAATCCAGACTCCACATTATACCAGCTATGTGATTATCAGCAAGGGTCTTAACCTCTCTGAAGCTCAATTTCTTGATCTGCAGAATGGATTTAACAATATGCCCTATATGGGGTTTCAGTGAGGATCAGCGAGCTGGTATAGGGTAGAAGTGAATCAAACAAAGGTTAGCTGTGGTTTGTTAATATCTCAATGATTATTAAACCATGAACTCCTTAAGGGGTAGACATGATATGTAAGCATGTGAATTTTCATTTCTTCCTTTCCAGGGGTATAACTAACACTATCTAGTATAGGACTTAAGGGTTTTTTGTTGTTGTTTTATTTTTGTGGTACTATGGATTAAACACAGGGACATTCTACTTCTGAGCTATACTCTCAGCATTTGTTTGTTTGTTTGTTTGTTTGTTTGTTTGTTTTGAAACAGGGTCTCGCTAGGTTGCTGAGAGTCTCCTTAAGTTGCTGAGACTGGTCTTAAACCTGTGATCCTCCTCTCTCAGCCTCCCAAATACTGGGATCACAGGTGTACACTACCTTGCTTGGCAGAGCTTACACATTTGCTGAACAGTCTTTGATTCTTATTCTATTAGGTCTCTGTGCCTTCCCTTGTTTTTAAGCCATCTTACAAGTTTGTAAGTTGTAAGTAAATGATAGCAATGCAAAATAATTCTTATCTATAGATATGCAAATTATGTTTTAAATTTACCAACTCTCAACCATGCCAGAGTAGAAGAAGCCAGTCCCCCTACACTTGCACATTTGTGGTGTTATTCCAGGTCTATGCCTGTGCTTAGGGACTCGTAACATCTTACATTCTTCACCAGTAATTAACAGCACATTTTCATTGTATATGTGTATGGGAGCCACGATTTTACTTTTTTGGAATACTCTCTTTTAACATTGCTAATCTTTACCAAAGCAGTGAGTTTTTCTATAGAGAGCAGACAGACATCCTGTCCGAGCTTCCTGCCTGTCGGGGCCAGGCACTGTCCTATGGCATTGGTGTTAATTTCTTGCTTGCTCAGAGACAGAAAAGCTTACAGGCTCCTAGGAGGCGGGAGTTCAGATCCTGTGCCATCCTGCGCAAGACTCCGAGGAAAGTTCATCTCCTCGACGTCAGTCTGCCGGTCTGTGAAACAGGCTCCTAAGGAATCCTGCTCCCCCGGGGGGCCTCCTGGAGCCAGGTCCCCCCCTCTCCTCTTCTGTGCCCGGCCCCCCGGCAAGCGCGGGGATCCAGAAGGCAGCCCTTCTTGGGGAGGCGCCCTGGTTGGCACCGGCCCCTTCGCCTTTGGGGATTCCCGGCTCCGCGGGGTGCCGTGGGGGCCTCCGGAGGGGGCGGGTTCTCTGGAGTCAGAAACTCGGAGCCGCCCTGGAATTTTGGCTCAGGCTACGAGTATTTCCTCCCGGGCGGGCCGGCGCGATCCCGGGGAGGGCGGCCGCGGGCAGACTCTGCGCTGCGCTTGGCCCGGCCGGCACCATGCGCCCGCTGCTCTGCGCGCTGGCCGGGCTCGCCCTGCTCTGCGCCGCGGGCGCCTTGGCCGGTGAGTGGGGCGCGGGCGGGGGAGCGGGGAACGCGGATGGCGAGGTAGGGATACCAGACAGAGACAGAAGAAGGGAGAGAGATGGACACGGAGAGAGAGATGCGGAAAGGGAGCGACTGACCGATGGTGAGAGAAAACAGAGAGAGAAATGGAGACAGGGAACAGAGAGGTAAAGGAGAGAGGGAGGCATAAAATGTGAAGAAGAGAGGCTGAGACAAAAAGAGGCTTTGGAGATAAGCAAATACAAAGGAGGACAGAAAGAAAAATGAAGCCCGGGGTGAAAGTTCACGCCTGTGATCCCAGTACTTGGGAGGCTGAGTCAGAAGGATCGCAGGTTCGAGACAGCCTAAGTAAGTTAGCGAGATTCTCAGCAACCTAGAGAGACCCTGTTTCAAAAAACAAACAAAAGCCGGGCGTGGTGGCCCACGCTCGTAATCCCAAGATTCGGGAGGCTGAGACTGGAGGATCCGGGTTCGCGGCCAGCCTCAGCTACCTAGTGAGGCACTCCGCAACTTAGGGAGACCCTGTTTCAAAAAGTAAAGAATAAAAAATAGGGCTGGGGGTAGAGTTTGGAGGTAGAATGCCCCCAGGTTCCATCCCCAGTACCGAAAAAAAAATTTTAAAAAAAAAAAGGCTGGGGGTGTCGGAGGTAGAAAGCCCTTGGGTTTAATCCTCAGTATCAAAATAAACAATACAAAAAAAAGTGGATTGGAAAGAAGAAGAGAAAGAAAGAAAACGGAGTCTGTGGGACAAAAGAGAACAAGAGGAAAAGAAAAGGAGGAGGGGGCGGGTACTGCGGAAAAGAGAAAGATTGGGGAGACACCGAAGCCCCATGCCAGGGGCGCAGCTGGATCGAGGGGGAGGCAGGGCTGGGTGGGGGTCAAGTCTGCCGGGTGGGGCACCCGGGCAGGGCTCTGCTTCACCAGCAGATGGCCTCAGGGGGTCTGCAGGCAGGTGAGGGGCCAGCCTCCAAGTCTCCAGGGTTTCCATGAGCTGCCCCCGTGTGGGTGCGGGGACACGCGGAGGGAGAGGCCCCGGGTGCTCCAGCTGCTGGCTCCTTGCCTTGCTCGGTCCCCTTTACTACCCACCGCTCAGCTGCGACACTGGCGCGTCACAGGTGAGGCTGGGAATAGACCCAGCACCTCATGCTACCCGAGGGTTGCCTCAGGGCTGCACGCAGGGCTCCGCGGTCCACCTCGAGGCCACCGCGCATTGTGCAGTGTCTTTTCTTTTTCCTTTTTTCTATCTAGCTTCCACGTATGAGAAAAAACATATGACCCCTGCCTGATTCTGGCTTATTTCACTTAACACGATGCTATCCAGTTCCATCCATTTTCTGCAAATGACATCATTTTTATTCTTTTTGGCCGAATAAAACTCCATTGTGCTCCCTGGATTATTTTAAAGAAATTTCTAGGCATTATGTATTTTCATCTATAAATATAAATATCTATAAATATTACCGTGTGTGTGTGTTTTACTGGGGATGGAGGCATTTTACATCCAAGCTATACCTCTAGCCTTTTTTTTTTTTTTTTTTTTTGAGGTTCTGCGGATTGAACTCAGGGGCATTCTACCTCCAAGCTACACCCCAGCCCTATTTTTTATTCTTTATTTTGAAACAAGGTCTCACTAAATTGTGGAGGGCTTCACTAAATAGCTGAGGCTGGCTGGCTGTGAACCCAGAGCCTCCTGTCTCAGCCTCCCAACTACTGGGATTGCAAGCCTGCGCTACCACGCCTGGCTCCTCTAGCCCTTTAAAAAAATTGTTTTGTTTTTTTGAAACAGGGTCTCACTAGGTTGCTGAGTCTTTTTTTTTTTTTTTTTTCAGTACTGGGGATTGAACCCAGGGGCATTCTACCACTGAGCTACACCCCAGTCCTATTTTTTATTCTTTATTTTGAAACAGGGTCTCACTAAGTTGCGGAGGGCCTCACTAGGTAGCTGAGGCTGGCCGAGAACCCAGATCCTCCTGTCTCAGCCTCTCAGGTACTGGGATTACAGGCATGTGCCATCATGCCTGGCTTCCTTGTATATCTCTTAAAGTACTCTTTCATTTATTTATTATGAATTTTTTGTGATACCAGGAATTGAAAACACAGGTACTCTACCTGTAAGCTACACTCTCCAGTCCTTTTTATTTTTTGTTTCAGAACAGGGTCTCACTAGGTTGATGAAAGTCTCACTATGTTGCTGAGACTGTCCTTGAACAGTCCTTAAGACTGTGATCCTCTTGTCTTAGCCTCCCAAGTACTGGGATTACAAGCAGTCACCACCACCCCCAGTTTAAAAGTTTTCTTTTAATAAACACAACTGCAGCACCATTATCATACCCCCTAAATGAACCATAATTCCTTACCATCAAATATTCAATCAGTGTTTAAATGTTCTTGACTCTGTTATGTTTTTACATATTATTTGTTTGATCCAAGTAAGGTTACATATACTACATTTGGTTGGTATGTCTGTTCAGTCTCTTTAAACATGTATGTTCTCTCTCTCTCTTTTCCCCCACTTAAAACTTAGTTCTGGAAAAACTGTCCTGAAAAGTTCTACACAGTTAGATTTTACTACCCTTATATTTTCTATAAATTGATAGCTAAATCTAGAAGCTTCATCTAATTTGTTAGTTTTCTTTGCAAGAATACTTTATAGATTATCTTTATTATTTTACTTTTTATCTTGTTGGTTACTGCTGAGGTTGGACTTTTTATTCAAAGGTAATTGGTCACTTCTACAGATACTTGTAACTCTGTTAGACTTTCTCAGTTGTGGTGCTGGGATTTTCCAGGTTAACCTACAAAAGCTCTTTACATGTTGAATGAAGCAAACTGACTTGTGTTACCTGTGGAGAACTTTTTTTTTTTTTGGTACTGGGGATGAACCCAGGGGCATTCTACCTCCAAGCTACATCCCCAGCCCTATTTTTTATTCTTTATTTTGAAACCGGGTCTCACTAAATTGCGGAGTGCCTCACTAGGTAGCTGAGGCTGGCCACAAACCTGGATCCTCTGGTTTCAGCCTCCCAAATGCTGGGATTACAAGCATGCGCCACCACACTAGGCTTAATTTTTTATTCTTTATTTTGAAACAGGGTCTCATTGAGTTGCTGAGGGCCTCACTAAGTAGCTGAGGCTGGCAGATCCTCCAGTCTTAGCCTCCCAAGTACTGGGATTACAAGTGTGGGCCACCACGCCCAGCTTGTGGAGAACTTTTTTGAAAGTGAGGCTTCAACTGAGCTCCTAATTTGCTGTCAGAGAGATCCTAAGAGTCCAGTTTGTTTGTTTATTTATTTATTTATTTTTGTGGTACTGGGGATTGAACCCAGAGACATTCTGACATTCTACCTTCAAGCTACACCCCCAGCACGATTTTATTTCTTATTTGGAAAAAGGTTCTCACTAGGTTGATGAGAGTCTCAGTACCTGCTGAGGCTGTCCTCGAACCTGTGACTCTCCTAGCTCAGCTTCTCAAGTACTGGGATTACAAGTGTGGGCCACCACTCCTGGCTGATTTCAGTTCTTTTAACCAGTCTCAGCCAGGAGGCTGCCACTGTCACCCACCATTCCAGGTGCCCATGGATATCTGTTTTCCATTGGGATTCTATTTTTGCTTTGGGTGAGAAAGGAAGATGCTGGAGGGGTGTTATGAGGATCATGAATACAAAATGGATATGGTGGAGGTTAATCACTGAGACACAGGTGTGTGGGGGGGAGCGAGAGCAGATATCATGTGTGCAGGTAGCTTTTGTCCCATACCTAGGCAATCCCTCATTTTACAGAGGAGGCAGCAGAGATGGGGGCCTTTAACCCACACAAAGTCACACCAGTGCTAGGGCATGATATATACAGTGTCAGGCAGTTGGATTCAAATCCTGTTGCTGCCACCTACCTATTGTGTAATCTTGAGCATGTCTTTCAGTGCCTTTGGACTTTGATATTCTAATCTGTAAAAGAAAAAAAAAAGATCTCAAGATAGAATTAAATGAGATGATGCATGTAAACACACACACACACACACACACACACACACACAAGCTTGGCACATAAGTGATCAAAAATCAACAGTAACTTGGAATAGAGAATATGGTTATGCCTATTCTAGTGTAATTGGCTGGTAACAGAATCAGGAGGGGGCTGAGTCCTTGTTGCACAGGCCCCTCCCAAGCATGCCCTGGGCCCAGGCATACTGGCTCCCTGCAGATGTTTGGCCCTAGGGCAGATGCTTCTCTCTCTTGACCTAGAAGGAGCACCAGCCTCCTTGTGGAGAGCTGAAGTCCTGGTCTGGGTTCCGTGTCCTCGCTGCGTGCCTTCATCTCCCAGAGTCTTGAACACCTCAGATGGTGTTTGCACTTCACTGGGCAGTCCCAAGGCATCTCCAAGGGCAGAACCAACACATCAATCTCACAAAGCAGGCAGGGCTGGCAGATGCCTCACAGATGCAGAAGCTGAGCAAGAGGGAAAGAGCACACAATCAGAAAGCAGGGGAGCAAGACCGCGTCTCCCACTGCCAACCGGTCTCTCCACAGCACAGGGCTTTATCCCAGATGGGTTTTTAGATGTTCTCAGCATTCTGGGGTTTTCTAGAGTGCTTTAACATATTATAATTCAGTGGTCTAAAACACACAGTATACCAAGATAGAACTAGGCTCCTGTCCAGCCTTGAGAGCAGAACTGCCAGGCAGCCCGCTTAGCTCTGAAATGAAACACAAGAGATAAATAAACACGGATATAGTGGACAGGGGCTCTTTGTTATAGCAGCTTTACTTGTATCTGAGGGAAAATACTAACTTAACCCCAACCCGTGTGCCAGAATGACACTGGGAAGCTCTCGGCACTGCAGACTCAAATCTGGATGTGGAAAATGACCAGAGGACAAGGGAGGTAGAACACATGCATTCCTCAAAATCTGAGCTCTCTCTTAGAGGGCCCCAGGGTCCCTCTCATGTTTCAGCCAGAGCAGCTCTGCATACTGGAGTTCTTCATACAATCATTTCAAAACAACGTTCTGCTGCTTTTCTAAAAAGTCAAAAACCTCTGGTGGTTTTGAATGAATCACAAATATTTATTCAAGTATTGGATGTGGCAAAAGTTATTATTATATTACACTGAGTGTGATCAAATATAACAGCAAGTGGTCCGTGTTGCTGGTAAAAGTAGAATATGACTAATGACAATGCAGGTGGTACGGCAGCATCTTTTAAAATTGCTACTGAGAAGCCAGGTGTGGTGACGCATGCTTGTAATCCTGGTACTTGGAGGCTGAGACAGGAGGATCATAGGTTCATGGCTAGCCTCAGCTACTTCGCAAAGCCCTCTGCAACTTAGTGAGACCCTGTTTCAAAAATAAAGAATAAAAAATAGGGCTGAGGGTGTAGCTCGGAGGTAGAACGCCCAGGGAAGGAGGCTGCACGACCTGGTGGCCACGTCTCTAACTGGGGCAGCTAGCCCAGCACCTCCCCTGGGCCTCTGGGCTGCATCCGGTGGCCTGCATCCGGTGGCCTGCTCTCACCAGCACACAGTGCTCCTCCACCCATGGCCACCGTCCAGGGTGCACATCAGGAGCTGGGCCAGAGCAAACAACCCCGCATCCAAGGAGGTCTGTTTCCCAATTGGCAGGACTAGCAGGGCGGAGGGAAGGAAGAATGGGAACGCTGGGAGCCAGAGCTTGGCCCTTCAAGCTCCACCATGATAGATAAGCTTTCAGCCTTTCCAAGCCCTCTTGGTTGAGAGTTTACTGACAGCTCTGTGTGTGTGTGTGTGTGTGTGTAATGGAAGACACTCAATTTTTGCCTTGTTGGAGTTTCTGCTCCAAGGAGCAACTTTTCCTTTACTCCGCCTGGTCTGACCCTGGAGCTAATTTCAGAGGCCTCTCCACAAGCCCTGAGAGGCAGAGAAGTGTCTTGGATGAGCTGCATCTGGGGGCCAGCCCCCCTCCATTTTACCAGGAGACTGCAGAGGCCCAGGGTGAAGGAAGCTTCTCAGGATCACTAGTGGCTAAACGAGGCTGATGGGCCTGCAGGATGTTTTCAGCCATAACACACTCAAGCCAAAGATGTGAGCAGCCCCACTGCAGGGAGGGAGCAGGCTGTGAGGGGCAGCTGCAAGGGCCTCCACTCCAAGCTTTCTGTCTTCCATGAGCTCCTCGGAGGCCTGGATGAGCTCAT
Source organism: Graphiurus murinus (assembly GCA_004027655.1). Classification (NCBI taxonomy): domain Eukaryota; kingdom Metazoa; phylum Chordata; class Mammalia; order Rodentia; family Gliridae; genus Graphiurus; species Graphiurus murinus. Next base: position 37,623 of record PVLC010011387.1, read on the forward strand.
GGACAGTTGTACAGCAGTGCACAGAGCACAGCTCTGTACAGATGTGAGAGATTAGTGCTGAGCTGCATGGAGAGTGACTTCAGCCCAGCCTCTTCTCTGGAGAGATTCTGGAGCCAAGTTAGACCTCATCGCAGACACATAGGGAACAGGGGGTTTGAGGCCAAAGGAGGGGAACAGATTCATGTTGTTCAAGACATCCACAGCTGGCAGATCCCCCCTCTGCTGACAGGTCACATGACTTCCTCTTGACCTAAGCTATGAGAAGGGTGGGCGAGGAGAGGAGTTTAGGGTCAGGGAATACCCAGGGGCCGACTTGGCCAAAGGCCCCGGTGGTGCCTGAGAGGGTGTGTATGTCACAGACGCAGGCCCAGACACCCCCCCCCCTTCCTGGGACATTGCCCTGTGGGGAGAACAGCTCTTGCTGCCTCCTCAAGTCTTTCCAGGCTGAGCACCCCAGTTTCAGTGGAGACAAATGAAACCAGGGTCACCTCCTGAGCTGCCCCTGCCTCTCAGAGGCCTTCTCACCATTTCAGCCCAGAATGGAGCCCAGACCTGTGCTGGGCATCTCACATCTATGCATTCAGCCATGACAGCTTCGGCTTTTTGCTCACAACCCCACCAGACGACTAGTTTTTGTTATGGAAAATTTCAAGCCATATACACAGAAGTAGAGGGAAGAGTTGAGCACCCCGAGGTGCTCAGCAGCCATCTCCATCGTAAGTGACCCCCAGCCAGTCTTGTTTGCTCTGTAGACCCACTCATGCCTAGTCCTCATCCCCACATCAGGCCTGGAGTGCTCTGAAGTAAATCCAAACACCACGGCATTTCAGCAGTTAATATTTCAATAGGGGTTCCTAAAAGATTCACATTAATTAATTAATTAATTAATTAATTAATTAATTAATTTTTGTGTGTGTGGTACTGGGGATTGAACCCAGGGGCATTCTACTTCTGAGCTACACCTCCAGCCCTATTTTATTTTTATTTTGAAACAGGGTCTCACTAGGTTGTTGAGAGTCTCACTAGATTGCTGTGACTGATCTTGAACCTGCCATCCTCTTGTCTTAGACTTCCAACTACTGGGATTATAGGCGTGCACCACCACACCTGGCTCAAAGATTCACCTTTATAAAAGTAGCCATCATGCCATTACAACATCCTTCTCCTTCTCTACATTCAACAATGGCACCACTTTTGAGAAGGGGTTTCTAAGTTCAGTAGAGGGAGATAATGAGAAGAAGAATTTAAATTGTTCTTCATAAGAGGTGCAGTATCAGTCAGCTTGTCCTGGCTATCATGCGATGTCTGAGGCAAATGACTTACAAAGAGAAAAAATTTGTTTTGCTTCACAGTTTTGGAGGCTCCAGTCCATGATTAACCAGCCCCATTGCTTTGGGCTTGTGGGGAAGTGGCATAGCATGGTCAGGGTAAAACCACTCGCCTCATCAGCAGGGAGGAAAAGAAGAGACTGGGGTCCCATAATTCCCTTTGAGGGCACGCCCCACAATGACTTAAGGACCTCCCCAAAGGCTTTACCTCCTCAAGTTCCATAGCTAGCACTTCCCAACAGTGCACCCTGGGGACCAAGTCTTTAATATATGAACCTTTGGGGGACACTCAGGATCTAACAAAGCAACGAGTGCTTCTGGAACTCCTCACAGATGCTGGCTTCTGCTGGAAGTTTCTCCTACACCTCACATCTCCTGGAAACCCGTTCTTGATTCAGGTCCTCTACCCAGTGGTACACTGCTGATTAAACAGGTTCTTAAGTGTAAAAAAAGCACTTGTTGATTTCCATGTGTAAATATTTTCACCATGGCTATCGTGATGATGATGATGATGATGATGATGATGATGATGATGATGATGATGATATTTTGAAACAGAGTCTCACTAAGTTGCTGAGCCTGGCCTCAAACCTGCGATCTTCCTGTCTCAACCTTCCAAGTACTGGGATTACAGCCATGCACTACTACACCAGGCTCACCATGGCTACCATTTTAATGGCGACTTTTAACAACCCACTTACAGATTCCTAAATATTCAACGATGGGCTTCCCCCCACATGGTTTTCCCAGGTGGGATCGCTCATCTTTTTGGCCCTTTAAACAGTTTGCCTTCACCCACTCCAGCTCCCTCCTCCTTCACACATCACCCTTCTCCCCTCTGGATCCCCTCCATCCCTCAGGAAATGCGTGCCTCCAGGTGGACTCCTTCTAGTCCCTCCGTCCCTCAGGCTGTAAGCAGGGCTGTTTCTCCAAGGCTTAAGAAAACAGAAACAGAATCGAGCTCTAGGCCTCCCTCCTTCGTGCCCAAGCCTCATGGAAAAGGGTTCTAGGAGCCAGGTTTCCACCGGGCTGCTTCCCTCTCACCCCACTGCAGCCTGTGCTCTGCCCTCCCAGGGACACGCTGGCATGGCATCGGGTGGCGGCGTCTCTGTCACTCTCCTTTCCAGTCCTCATCATGCCAGCCCTCCCTGCTGCCTCGGGCCATGCTGTCTCTGACACCCCTCTAGAGTCTGGAAAGCTTTTCCCCTCTCTGACCTGGGGAACAGCAACCTGCTTCCCGAGGGCCAGTGTCCTCCAGGATGCCAGCCGACTCTGAGCCACCGATTCCAAACCTGAGCTCAGAACCAGGGCCTGGGACCTGGCATTCCAGCTCTCTGCATCAATTTCTCTGAGTGGAAACTGGGGATGACAGCTGGCTGTTGGGTTACTGAATTAGCACACTTGCTGGGCACCCTGCACGGGGCATGGTAACACTCGTTCAATGCCAGCTGTGACTACCAGGTCCCAGAGTTAGTACTCTTACTAGAACATTCATCCCCCCTCCTTCCTCCTCCTCCTCCTCCTCTCCTTCCCCTACTTCTCCTCTCCCTCCCCCTCTTTCCCTCCCCCTTCTCTCTTCTCTTTTTGTACTGAAGATTGAACCCAGGGGCATTCTACCTTTGAGATACACCTCCAGCCCCCCCCCCCCTTTAGACACAGGGTCTCTCTAGGTTGCTGAGTCTCACTATGTTGCTGAGGTTAGCCTCGAAACTTTGATCCTCCTGTCTCCGCCTTCCCCATTCATTTTCTTTCCCTCTTTTTCTCCTGCTACTTTCTGCATTCAACAATTCTTTGTCTGATTAGTACTTCTTAGCTGCAACCTCCAGCCTCCAAGACATATCCCTCTAGTTCATTTTCTGTATTTAAAAATTCAGACTACTCATCTGTTGTATTAAGTCTATCATTTCTCCTCATGTCTAGGATCCTGCTCCCCAGTCTCATCCCCCACCCACCTGGTCCTCTGCAGCCACTCCAAACTCCCGGGCTGAAACCTTTCTTTTCTGACCCTTCCCAGTTCAGGCTTTGCTTCCCTGAAGAAGCTCACCCAGGTCTGTAGGTGACCGTGGTCAGAGACAGGTGACAGCTCAGCGGTCGCAGTGGGCATGCTGGCTCACACCAGGGCACTGCTCTGTTGCCAGGGCCCACCTCATTCAAGCCCCCATGACCAGACTTGTTTTCCCATAGCTGCCGAGCCCCTCAGCCCCTCCCGAGGAGACCCAGAATGGAGTAGAGGCTGTGACACACTCGTAGGTGTCCAAGGTCGTTTAGATGTCATGGAAGAGGTAAGAAGGGTGATATGTGGGGGGAGGGATGCGAAGCGTAAGGACCACCTGCCAGGTGGGTGGCTCTATGGGGTATGGACACAACCTTGCTTTGGAATATCAGGAAGTCCAGGCCCATCCTGTCTCCAGGTCCCCTGTGTGAACCTCCCTGGGCCCTAGCTGGGTTGTCAGCTGACCAGCTCCTGACTTCCCTAGGAACGTTCACACCCAGCCTGAGAGCTCCCCTTAACTAGGGACATATTTGGTCACTGCGTTCTGTTATATAGCCATGGCTCATAACTTGGAATTCGTAATCTTTTTTTTTTTTTTTTTTTTTTGTGGTACTGGGGATTGAACTCAGGGGCATTCTACCTCCAAGCTATACCCCCAGCCCTATTTTTTATTCTTTATTTTGAAACCGAGTCTCACTAAGTTGCAAAGTGCTTCACTAGGTAGCTGAGGCTGGCCTCGAACCTGGATCCTCTGGTCTCAGCCTCCCAAATGCTGGGATTACAAGAGTGCACCACCACGCCCAGCTGGGATTCATAATCTTGTGTGAGGGAAAAATTATATCTTTATTGTCAAAAACCTTTAGTGGAAATTTAGCACTCCTATTCATAGTAGGTGAGTACTGTGACTTTATTTCATCCAGTTATAGTTATGAATATCTCAGTATGTCCTTTTTTTTTTTCCAGTACTGGTGATTGAATCCAGGGGCGTTCTACCTCCGAGCTACACCCCCAGTCCTATTTTGTAATTTTTATTTTGAAACAGGGTCTCACTAAGTTGCAGAGAGTCTCACTAAGTAGCTGTAGCTGGCTGTGAACCTGCTCAAACCCAGATCCTCCTGTCTCAGCCTCCCAAGTATTGGGATTACAAGTGTATGTAATGACAGAATGACAGTAGTTGTTGGGCCAAATGTTAGACCAGGTCATTTAGTCAGTTAACATACATATATTATTATACAAAAATTATTTTAATGTTTGAATAATATCTTAATGCAGTTGATTTTTCCTGTCTTATGTTTTTCATTTAAAACATTATTCTGAGAAGAGGTCTGTAGGCTTCATCAGACTGCCAGGAGGGTCCCTGACACAATTGAGAACCCCAAAAAAGAAAATTTCAAAATCCCCAATCTGTTATTTGATAGAGATGCCACCAGGGGGCGGGGACAACAAAAGGAATGGAGCTCAGGCGGCCAAATTCCAAAGTAAAAAAGGTGCTGTGGTGCCCCACAGCAAGAGCTCGGGGCTGAGACTGCTGAGTGCCAGACAGGAGGGGCCGTGGAGGGCAAGCCCCCAGGATTTTGTCACCTGGGGAAATGGAGGCAGGCAGGCCAGAGCTGAACAAGGAGGACCAGATCCAAATCGCACCCTGCTGGTCCTTAGGGTGTGGCTGACTGCAGAAGTGGGCCCCACTCTAGGGCCTGACCTCGCCCACCTACTCTGCTCTAGACGGTGGAGAAGACGGTGGAGCACCTGGAGGCAGAGGTGAAGGGCCTGCTGGGCCTGCTGGAGGAGCTGGCCTGGAACCTGCCTGAGGAGCCCTTCAGCCCGGCCCCTGACCTCCTCGGTGAGCCAGCAGCTCCAGCAGGCAGCAGAGAGGACAGCCTGGGGACCTCTGTCACCTGGGCTGGGCAGGCAGGATGGGGGAGGCTGCTCCCCCCCCCCCAACCAGGAGCCTGGACCAGCAGGGGGACACAGCCAAATTAGCACCCCCCACCCCCGACCCAGGGAGCCACTAAAGCCCAGCCATCATTGGGGAGGCAAACTCTCAGAACAACCCTGACACCCGCTGCTCCTCCCTCCTCCCTGGCCATGTTCACACCTCCGAACTCCTCTACCTCCCTCCTCTCCCCCAGAATCCACTGCTTTTACACCCCAGCACCCCTGAGAAGACTGGCACCCCACCGATGGGGCTGTGGTGGGATTGTTGCCTGCTCCTCTGTGAGCCCTGTGTTCCCAGGGGGCTGGGGGTGGGGCAAGCCGCTGGGCACCACGGGGATGAGGGGGCCCTTCAGCACCCCCTGATGCTCACCCCTTCCTTTCAGATCACTTCTGAGCTGCAGAGGTGAAGGAGCTCAGCCCTGGCACTGACACTCCTGTGGACAAGACCGGCCCTCTCAGGACAGACGACCTCCTCCCCCTCCTTCCCCACCTCAGTGGGAAATAAAGCTACTCCTTCAGCCCGCTCTGTGTCTGCTGACAGAATGACCTCCATAGCCACAGCCCCTTCTCCATTCCCATGATGCCCACAGTCCCCTCTTGGCTCAGATCTGGGGGACCCAGTCTGTCCATGCTTCAGCCTTCTGTGTTTATAGGGGCAGGACTGGGCCAGGGTTGGTTGGCACCGGCAATGCACCTGAGGCCCAGAAGGGCCCTGTAAGTAGCCTTGTACTCAAGCTGTCACCCTGGGAAGGGGCGAGAGCATCACTCCAGAGCTCCTCAGAAATGCAGTCTTGGCTGGGTGCAGTGGCGCAAGCCTGTAATCCCACCAGCCTGGGGGGAACTTAGTGAGACACCCTCAGAAATGCAGTCTTGGCTGGGTGCAGTGGCGCAAGCCTGTAATCCCACCAGCCTGGGGGGAACTTAGTGAGACACCCTCAGAAATGTAGTCTTGAATCCCAGCATTCGGGAGGCTGAGACCGGAGGATCCGGGTTCGCAGCCAGCCTCAGCTACCTAGTGAGGCACTCCGCAACTTAGTGAGACTCGGTTTCAAAATAAAAAATAAAAAATGGGGCTGGGGGTATAGCTCGGAGGTAGAATGCCCCTGAGTTCAATCCCCAGTACCGCCAAAAAAAAAAAAAAAAAAAAAAGAAATATAGTCTTGGCTGGGTGCAGTGGCGCAAGCCTGTAATCCCACCAGGCTGGGAAGAACTTAGTGAGACACCCTCTGGGAATTACAACTTAAAAAAGACAAGAAGCCAGGTGTGGTGGCTCACGCTTATAATCCCGGTGCTTGGGAGGCTGAGACAGGAGGACCACAGGTTCGAGGACAGCCTCAGCAAGTAGTGAGATTTTCATCAACCTAGCGAGACCTTGTTTCAAAATAAAAAATAAATAGGGCTGGGGGTGTAACTCAGAGGTAGAATGCCCCTGAGTTCAATCCCCAGTACAAAACAAATCAACCCCCCCCCCAAAAAAAGCTTTGAAATCAAAAAAGACAAATTATTCATTTTTCTTCGTTTATCATGAAAATTCTTCAAGTATAAATAGAAATTTTGACATATAAAAATAATTAGCTAATTTAAAAAAGGGCTGCTGGGGATGTAGCTCAGTGTGGTAGAGTGTTTGCCTAGGAAGGGTGGATGGATCCATCCATCTTGGACTCCACCCAGACTTCCTGAATGAGAATCTAAATCTTAATGATATTCTCCAGTGGATGTGTGCCCACTAAAGACATCCCACCATACCTCATGCTGGGGATGGAACCCCACCCTCCTCTACCACTGAACCATGTAATCCCAGCCCCTTTAAAACATTTTTTCCCCTGTTGAAGTAAAGTTCACATAATATGAAAATTCTCCCTTTAAGTCATTTTTAACTACAAATTTAATGGCTTCCAGTATACTCACCATGTTGGACAATCATCACCCTAGATCTATTAGGTAGTCACTTCCCATTCCCCCTCCCAGCAGCCCCCTGGAAACCACTAACCTTTCTGTTCCCATGGACTGACTTACCTATTCTGAATATTTCATATAACTGGAATCATATTTGGTCTTTTGTATCTGGCTTCTTTCACCAAGCATGTTTTTATGGTTCATCCATGTTGTAGCAATGTATCAGTACTTTAGCCCTTTTTAGGGTTGAATGATGTCCATTGTATGGACATACATTTTATTCATCCAACCATTAATACATAGACATTTGGGTTGTTTGCACTTATGGGCAATTATGATTATGAACATTCATTAATTTACAAGTTTTTGTGTGGATATGTTTTCATTTCTTGTGAGTACCCAGGAATGAAATTGCTGAATCGAATGGTGACTGTTTAACTTTTTGAGGAAACAAGCTGTTTTTCACAGTAGCTGTGTTAGCTATTCCTACCGGCAATGTTAGCTACGGACTTTCTACAGATGCCTTTTGTCAGACTGAGAAATATCTCCAATTCTTAGTTTCTTGAGCATTTAACAAAAATTTCAAAACAAAAAGGTGTAAATTTTTCAAATGGTTTTTCTGTACTAATTGAGAGGATTGTTTTCTCCTTTCATTTTATTAATAACATGTTACATTGGTTGATTTTTTCATATCGAATGACCCTGTGTTCCTGGGATAAATCTCACTTGGTCATGGTGTACAGTCCTTTCAAAATGCTGCTGTATTTGGTTTGCTAGCATTTGGTTGAAAATTTCTGCACCTATAAGGGATATTAGTTTGTAGTTTTCTTGCGATATCAGGGTCAGATAGGTCTCACAGAATGGATTAGGAAGCATTCCTCTATAATTTGGAGTTTGAGAAAGAACTGGCATTTACTTTTCTATAAACTTTTGATAGAATTCACCAATGAAGCTATCTCACACTAGGATTTTCTTTGCCCGAAGTTCTTTGGTCACTGACAATGTCTTTGTTACAAGGTCTATCTAGATAGTCTATTTCTTCTTGAGTTTTAGTAATGTGTGTTTCTAGGAATTTATCCATTTCCTGTAGACTGTCCAATCTGTTGGCATATAATTGTTCTCAGCATTTTCTTATCCTTTCTTTCCCATAAGGTTAACAATGTCCCCACTCTCATTCCTGATTTAGTAATTGAGTCTTTATGTGCAGTCCAGATGAATATTTATCAATTTTATTGTTAAGTGTGGCTACTAAAGTCTCTATGGTTTCCTTAGTAGTCAGTGATTCAACAGCTTTTCCTAAACATCTGAAATACCCAAAAGTACTCCCAGTTTTTGCAGATGTATTCTGTGTTGAGATACATCTTTCAACAAGGCAGTTTATAACTCTGCCTTATCCTTCATTTCCTGCTGTGCAGAGCCTAAAGGTCAGTCACAGGTGAATAGGACTTCTCAAGTGTTTTCTAAGAATGCACCCAGGCCTGGGCATGTGTGTGTGGCTTCCTAGATTCCCAAACAATTGTGTGAGCTCTTCAAAGCCCTTATTCCCTAAAGCATCTCATTACCCTGCCTTTCCTCCCCAAGCTTTTCCATTTTTCTATTTGCCCAGCTGCTATCTCTTTCTCTAGGCATCAGTGGCTAACACATTGGCCTTGAAATCCCCTCCTCCCAGTTGCCACCTTCACCCTGGGAGAGCTCCAAATTAGGCCAAAGGTAAGTTATTGGAGCTAGTCTAGGTCACAACCTGATGGATGAATAACAATATAATTCTCGAGGATAATGTCTATTCTGCGCCCTCCAGTGCTAGAAAGCTATACCAGGAACGAGGAATACTGTTTTGGGTGCTGCTACCAAGCTGGGGTAGGGGGATGGCACCAAGGTAAACAAAGCTCTTTCGGAATCCAGCCTTCCCTCCTTAAGCATTCTTGGTTGCTGCAAACTCTCAAGCAGCTTCTAGAGTCCCAATAAAGCTGATTCTGTTTTTGCCAGATAATCTGCATTTGTAAAGGGACAGACTTTTGGAGTTCCTACCTCCCTGTTTTTATAAATGGTATTAAAGTTTAACTCTCATCTAGCCTACTGCTCACTTTACAAAGGTTCAAGAGGGGAAGTGGCTTCCCCAGGGTCTCGAGGCAAGTCAGCAGGTGAGCTGCTATTAGAACAGGGATGCTTGGCTTCCAGCCCAGAGCTCTTTCTGCTTCAGGACCACATCAGGTCTTACTGTGCAGGAACCAGGCTCAGGGTGAACACTAGCATTGGCCAAGAGGCAGCTTTCTAAGAAAAGGATAGGAGTCCCTGGTAGAGCTGGGGGCTTGAAAGATTGACTCCTTTACTCAAAGGAGATCCTGTATGAGACAGTATTGAGTAATGATGCCCCTGTCCCTTAGAAGAGCATAGGCAGAGAGCTTTCAGGCTTGACAGATAAAAATGAGACAAGTAACCCACTTACCCCACAGCTGCCAAGGATTCACTAAGGGATGACTTCACCTGGTTCTTCATCTTCTTTTTTTTTTTTTTTTATTTATTTATTTTTAATTTTTTAGCATGGAATTTTATACATTTCTTGGGTACAACAGGGTTAATTACACATTTTTGTTGGGTACAAACTAGTACAGGTAAAGACATCCATGCACATATTTCTCATTAACCCTTCCCCAGTTCCCACCCACCCTCCCCCTATCTCCTGGTCAGTTTAGTGATTGACTTTGATG
>PVLC010011388.1:9324-35634 GCA_004027655.1 Graphiurus murinus
GGGGGGGACTATTCTACTGGCTTCCACGTAGGTAGGTGGACAGAACCAGCCACCCATGGCCCCAAGGGAGGCTCTGTACCACGTGGGGCTGCCTGCGATGTGAACCTGGGCTATACCCTCCCTCCTCTGCGACCATCCCATCTTTGCACTGGCAAGAAGCAGAGGCAGTAACTCTGGCCAAGAAGGTTCAAAATGGACCCTTGAGACAGGAGTGGGTCACAGAAGAACTGAGGAGTCGCCCCCTCACGCAGGGCTCAGAGACATCAACAGAGAGCGATGGTGTTAGAAGCCATTCTGCTCAAGGAGGTCTGTCCCCAGGGCAACTGCAAAATGTTCCATGCCCGTGTTAGTGTCTCCGCCCGGCTGCAAACACACAGTTTCCCTGCTTCAGGCGCCTCTATCCTGCGCAGGGCAGCCAGGAGCCCTCCACAGGCCCCTTCTTCCCAGCCAGATCTAGAAGGGGCGCAGCTGCTGGGCAGGGGCATGCCTACACCTGGCAGGGTCCTTCTCTCGGCAGCAAGAGCTAGAATCTTCCGTGCTTTTACTCTGGGTCAAAAACAAAACTTCATCTGCATTAGCTCACTCGGCCCTTGCAGTGACCAGAGAGGTAGTTACCATGATCGGTTCCCATTTTACAATGAGGAAACTGAGACTCCAAGAGGCTAAAAGGCTTGCTGACAACCGCGGGGCCAGTGAGGGCCAAGCCGAGATGTGGAGCTGGGTCTGATTCCAGAGTCCAAAGGCCAGGTTCCACTTGGAACCGAGGACAGCTAGGAGGGCAGCTGAATCAGGAAATGACCAGCAAGAGCCAGGGCGCTCCCTGGACTCCATCATCCTGACTCCGGCTCCCCTTCCTGCCAGACCATGCAGGACAAAGAGGACCAGAATGCCGGCTCTCCACGAAGGATGGAGAAGTTCAGCGAAGCTTTGTGAGAAATCCAGGTGGGAGCAGGGAAACACCCAACTTGGGTCACCATAACCCTAATCTAGGGACAGGGGAACCTTTCTTATCATTCATACATTCAGGACTTCAAGGTCTATTAAAATATGACACATCAAAACCAGAATTATTCAGGGAGAGAAAGTCTTACCCGATGGTGCAGAGTTAGGAAACAGGCAGCGCCAGGCAGCCTTCCAGGTGCCTGCAGGGGCATTGCAATGGGCACCTTCTCTGGGCTGATGTGGCCCCACGAGCACACAGTTTGGCAAGCTGAGGGTCTTCTGTGCTGATGAGGAAGGCACCCCATCTTTGGGGCTGGGTGCCCACCTGGGGAGAGGGTGGGAGGGGGCTTCAACTCTCGCTGTCCCTGAGCAGGGCACCTTCCCACAGTTCACAAACTCCTAACCCCCAAGGTGGTAGTTTCACTTCTTTTGGGAAGGGACTAGATTGTGAGGATGGGGCATTTGTAAGCAGGATTAGTGCCCTCTGAAGGGATTGCAGCAAGCTGTCTCTTTCTGGTCTGCCAGAAGGTGGCAGTGTGCATGCAGAAGAGGGCCCTCACCAGAGCCCAGCCATGCAGGCTCCCTGATTTCATACTTCCTGTGGCCAGAACTCTGAGATGAAGCTCTGTTGTGTAGAAGCCACCGATGTTAGTCCATGCCAGTGGCTCAAACAGACTGAGGCAGTGGCTCTGGTACACGATCCCAGTTCATTCTCACCATCCCTCCACAGAACCAAGGGCTGCTCCCACCACTGCACAAATAGGAATATTCCAGCTGTGGTCCAAGTTCATACAGCACACAAGTGCTAGAATCTAGACCCTCGGACCTCTGGCTCCAAAGACATTGCTGTCTTGGACAGTCCCTATACGCTCACATGCCCAGGACATGCACCCAGCCAGTGGCTCTATCTCAGTCATTTAAAGATGGAGAAAAAAGCAGCAGGGACAGACCCAGGATTGTAGGAGAGTGAAATCACCCTCCTCGCCAGCCCACAACCCCACGGTCATTATTTTAAGCACTGAGGCCATCCCTGAAGCTGGTGCTGGAGCCAGGCCCTGTCAGCATCCGGAGCGTGGGCAGGCCCTCTGGGGCTGCATTGCTGACACTGTGGGTAAGGGCTGGACACAGCTGGCAGGGCCGCCCACGCCCGGATGAGGCAGAGGCTTCAGGACTGGGGAAAGGGGTCACCAGGCTTCCTCTGGGCTCTGACTCTGCCCTGCAGCCTCAACAGCTTAAGCTGAGTCTTGGGACAGGCAGCCAAGGTCTGTGCATAAGCTCCCTCCTGCCTGGGGCCTCCTTCCTGACAACCTGTGGACACCTGTATTCTGCTGCTGAACTCAGAGGACAGATGCCAACACATCCCTAGGAGACTAGCTGGCCCTCCCAGATGCCAGGTGAGATGGATGCAAGAACCAGGCCAGCAAAATCAGGACTGAGACAAACGGACAGGCAATGTGACAATATCAACACGTCCAATGCAATAATACCAGAGTAACTCCACCGAAGGTGGGCCTGGGGGATGGCCACAGATGGCCCCATTCCTCTCGTCCTTCTCCACTCTCCCCAGACGCATGTCCGTGGCAATGTGACTTCATTTCCTCTTGCCAAAGGGCAAAAGCTAAATCTCCTCTTCTTGACCAGGAACTGACTTTGCTTCATCCAGAAAAAGAAAAATGTAACACTGAGATTAGAGATTGTCCCTTTCTCTCTCTGGACTGTAGTCACTACCTTGGGAACAAAGCCAGGCTAGTCTGTTTACTGATGGCAGACACGTGGTCCAGGCACTCTCATCTCATCCCCTCACAGCCAACCAATACTGAGCACGGGAGTGAACCTGTTTCCACCAGCCAGCTCCCTGCTTCCTCAACTAAACATAGATCTGGGAGCCAGCTGAGACTGACCAAGCCTGTCGACCAGCAAAAACAGCTGGCTGATCAGTTCTGTACCAATAACATACACAAGTTGTTTCAGCCACTAGCCGTGGGTGCTTTGGTACACAGAAGTAGCTTACTGATGCATCAGAGAAGGGAGTAGAAAACTCTTTACAGGGAGGGAGTGCCTTAGCAGGGTCAGGAAGAGTGGACAGAGTTTTATGACTACAGGATAGTCTTTACATCAACAAGACCATGACAAGTCCTAGAATGTTGCTAGAATCTGAATTGGAAGGGAGAAGCAGCCGGAGGAGATGCTGGAGAGCTGAGCTGTCATTCCATCAGTCCCCACACCTCCGGGTCAGCATCTTCACCCTGTTACAGGTGCTTGAAAAGGTATCAGATGGCGTCAATATTTTTGCCCCTACACCAAGTAATGAAAGATTTCCAATATGAGCAGAGAGAGTGGTAACATCAATTATCTTACAAAAAATAATTATTGTTCCAGGTTTCCTCTGTTTCAGGTTTTCTTTCTCTTTTTTTTGCAGTACTGGGGAATTGAACTCAGGGGCATTCTACCTCCAAGCTACATCCCCAGCCCTATTTTTTATTCTTTATTTTGAAGCCAGGTCTCACTAAGTTGCGGAGTGCCTCACTACGTAGCTGAGGCTACCTCGAACCCGGATCCTCTAGTCTCAGCCTCCCAAATGCTGGGATTACAAGCGTGCACCACCACGCCCAGCTTGTTTCAGGTTTTCTCTTATAGAAAGCTTTTGAACATACGGTTTGTAGAGACCCTTGAGAGCATGATCGTGACGTGTATTTGGTGAAAAGTGAAGCCAGAATGAAGGAAAGTCCCCAAGTCAGATGACATGAGAGTCACAGTTTCCCCCAGGGTTTCATTCAAGAGGACAACCAACAGTCTGAAAGGAATTAAGGCTGCCAGTGGTGGGGTCCTGGAAAGGCAGCCACACCCATTCATTCATTCATTCATTCATTCATTCATTCCATAAGGGGAGCGGGCCTTGCCCTGTGCACTTCTACAGTACATCCTGCAATTCTAGAAATGAACAAGCAGAAGCCCCGCTCTCTCCCCACTGCAGGCAGAGAGAACAGACACCCTGTTCCTCCAGTCACACACTCTCACATCCCGTAGGAGCAGAGGGGCTCTGAGGGCCAGGATGCCAGGTGACTCCGCTACCCCACCCACAGGGGTTGTAAACCAATTTCCTTGTACTGTTTGTAAATGAAATCTTACATAAATTCTCTTTGTGGGCAAGACACATGGGGCACTCAGAAGTGTGCCTGGGCTCCAGAGCCGAGTCTGGGTGGGAAGTCAGTGGGTCTCTCTCAGGCCATGATACCAGAGAGAAGGCAGGCGAGGCCGCAGGAGCTCTGCAGTGCCAGGAGGTAACCAGTGGCCCACCGTCCCGCTACCTAATCCTCTGTGGCCAGATGCTCAGGCCCAGCAGAGCAGGCCATCCCTTTAGGACCTTGGGGCCTACCCAGGCCTGGTCTGCTGAGATGGGAGCGCCGAGGTTTGCCCAGATGGTCAGATCAAACGCCTGGCTGAATTCCTGCCCTGCGCTACCTTATCACATGCCTGTCATCTTCCACACTGCAACTACAGCAAATGCTTTCCCAGGCAGCACAAACCCACAGATAAAGGAAAGGTTGTCCAGCGAGATGGTGCTTGGATAACAGGTTGGTAAACTGAAGGGAAATGGGGTTCGAGTCTCTTTTTGTACTATGAACCAAAATAAATTCCAGACATATCAAAGACCTTAACAACCAGCCCACAGACCACCAGAAGCCTCAAGAGCTATACGCTGATAAGAGAAATCAAGATGTAAATGATCAACAGATTGGACTGCAAGGAAATATTTCACATACTTTACAAAAGCACAAAAAGGAAAACAGGGGAAAGAGATAGGTAAAGAGGTTGTGCATGTGATAAGGAAAATATGACTACCTCCTAAGCAAGCAATTCCAAAAAGAAACAACCAGCAAACAAAGACCTATGATAGTTTGCAGTCTCACCAGTAATCGAGAAATACAAAATTAAATGATCAGCTGTGATTTTTTTCACCTACAATGAGTTTTCAAATTTTTAATAGTGTACTGGTGAAAATAGCAGTTATTAGCAGTCAGTGATAGTGTTAATTTTAATAAGTATCTGCAGGCATATGGAGAATCAAAAATATCCATATATTTTCAACTGCTTAATCATATTCCCAAGCATCTTTCCTATGTACATCAGCTAAAATTGAGGAAAAACATAGACATAAAATGGTCATTATTAATTATTGGTAGTAAAAATTTAGGAAGGAATTTGACATCCTTTTATAGCAATCAGATTTTCAAAACTGGGTGTGATGGCACATGTTTGGAGCCCCAGTACTTGAGAGGCTGAGACAAGAGGATTGTAGATTCGAGGCCAGCCTCAACAACTTAACGAGACTCTGTTTCAAAACAAAAATTAAAAAAGACTAGAGGTGTAGCTCAGAAGTAGAAAGAAGTAGAATGCTCCCTGGGTTCAATCCCCAGTACCAAAAAAAAAAAAAAAGATTTCAAAAATTGAGGCAAAAACCTAAACATGCTATCTGCAAGGTAAAGCTATATCAATAGTATATAAAAATACTAAAAAATATTCATCAAATCTTTAACATAGCTATCTTAAGTGGTAGAATTGTGATATTTCTTCTTTCTATATTTCCCAAGTGATAAATAGAGTTGTATGGTTATACTATTTATACAATAGGAAAATGTTATATGCAAATACACATGCAATCTGTATGTTCTTTTTTAAAAGATAGTAAATGCCTCCCCTGAACACTCTGACTCATCTGACTTAGAGTTCCCACCACTCCCTCTAGAGCTTAGAACAAGCTGGTCCATGCAGTGCTGGAAAAGAGACCCCAGACTTTCCTGGAGTGAATGAATGAGCGAATGAATGAATGAATGAATGGGCACTTCCTTTCCACACAGTGGCCAGACACACTGGGGACTGCTCCACCTTGCATGCTAGTGAGTAAAGGTTACAATTTGCTACAGCAACACAGAACCTCTGAACAGCAGGGGGCTCCTTTTGGCTCAAAGCACCTTTAATACTCCAAACTGTTTGATCTCTTTGCTCAAAGTGCCCTCTTCCTGATCCACAGACAATTCTTACTGTACTTTGTAAGGATTAAACCAAGGATCAAGTGCCCTGAGAGTAAAGGCGTCCTCCCACTTTTCCGTCCCCTCTGTGTCTTAGATGGACGTAGACTATGGTATTCTCACTTGTTCACATGACCAGCTATCCGCCCCACCCCCACCCCAGACTGCAAGGTAGGAGCATTCATTACTGGGTTTTATATCTTTCATGTCTGGTGGAGAGTGGTTGACTGATAAATGTTTGCTGAATAAATGGTCTAAGCACATGCAGTACCTTGTGGTTTTATTGATCTCCCTGATGGTGCCTCTGAGCTTTCAAACTCCTTTGCTTTTTCAGTAAACACACTGATAAATACATGGGTGTCTTATCACATATTCGGTACACAGGTCACACTGATAAACATGTGAGTGTCTTATCACACATGTAAGCGGGATACAGAGAACACACCAGAATCCTGTGAGAGGAGCATTTCCTCCAGAGTGCCCATAGCCTGCTCATTCATTTCCTGGCAGTCTCCTTCTGAGCACATCTGGGGTTTCAAGTTCTCAATCAAAGCTCTCTGGGATGACAAATGGCCCGGGAGAGGATGTGCATTAGTGGCACTGAACCTGGCCACAGCCCTATCCACTTACAGAGCACTCTGCAGTCCTGAGTGTGAGCGACAGAGAGAAGCCGATCCAATTTCCTGCTTGAAATCCCCGGCTAAGTTCTATGTGAAGGTGTTTCAAAAACTTGGCTATAGGAAAAGGCACCTCTCAGTGAACATGTTTACTGGACAAACTGTGTTCCATTGTAATAATAAATCGCAAAATGGATCAGAAGTAACTTTGTAACTTATCTAAGAGATAGTAATTAAAATTCCCATAGCATTTAAAAGTAACGGATTTGTTTTTAAAGCAACGAGTAATGTTGAGAAGATGTGAGGCTTTTTGCTCATTGGAGTCCTAGGGTAGGAACCTACCCGGATCATCTCCAACCTCTCCAACATCCATCCAGGTGTTCAACTCTCAAGCCCAGGAGTTTCCCAGGGTCCACTCTCCAGCCTGCATTCAACCCACCACTCACCTCTGCCCACGTGGAGCCTCTGGTCTCCCCTTCCCTCCACCTCTTCCTACCCACCGCTGCAGCCCCTGGCTCTACACCAGCCTTCTCTCCCCTTCCTGCCGACACTTTTGCAGTCATTGTCTATTGGTGCCACCCCACCCCACCCCAATCCAAAGGAAGTCTCCCAGAGCAGCCGAGAGATCCTTTTAAAACCCCAAATCAACCGGGCTTGGTGGTGCACACTTGTAATTCCAGTACTTGGGAGGCTGAGACAGGAGGATCGAAGGTTCACTGCCAGGCTCAGCTACTTTGTGAGGCCTCCACAATTTAGTGAGACCCTGTTCCAAAATAAGGAATAAAAAATAGGGCTGGGGGTGTAGCTCAGAGGTAGAATGCCCCTGGGTTCCATCCCCAGTATAAATAAATAAATAAGTAAATAAATAAATAAATAAATCCCCAAATCAGTCAATGCAGCCCTCCTGCTCAAAGCCATGTAAGGACTTCCCACTGCTTTTATGTGAAGGCAGCAGTCTTGAATGAGGTTTGAAAGATGCTACACTGGTGCATGCTTGTGATCCCAGTACTTTGGAGACTGAGACAAGAGGATCACAGGTTCAAGGACAGCCTCAGCAACTTAGCAAGACTCTCAGCAACTTAGTGAGACACTACTTCAAAGAATTTTAAAAAGGGTCAGGGGTGTAGCTTGGGGGTAGAATGCCCTTGGATTCAATCCAGAGAAGGAAGGAAGGAAGGAAGGAAGAAAGGAAGGAAGGAAGGAAGGCTGCATGGAAAGGGTCCCCTAGACAAACACTGGGGAGGTGCTATCCACCACACCCCCTCTTGGAGGTCTAGGATGCACCTGGCTTATAAAGGCATCAGAAGACCCTGCAGGCTAAGACTGTTCACCTTCATTTAACTTGTTTGTCCTCAGAATACCCAGAGGCAGCCCAAGGCAGGGTGCTCCTGAGAAAGGCATTTTAGGAAGTGCTTGTCTAAGCTTAGGTTTTCAAAGCCATAATTGGCAATAACTTGTTCTAATCTCACAGGTAATCCCACGTGTGGGAAACCCCATTGTGATAAGCAGAGTTCTACCTTCAGTAGCAAGCATTGCCCTGCCCTTTGGGTAAGAGGTCATTGTTTCTCTGCAATGCTCCCATGTCACTTTGCCCACCCCCATCCTATAGAACCCCCCATCCTATAGAACCATCTCCCAGCTTCTCCATTTGAGCAAGGAGCCATGTCCAGCCCCAGGTGTTAGAAAGAATCAGTGATCAACAACGACTACTTGGTTAAGTTACTCTGAATTTCTCTGGATTATCATCCTCCCCTAAACATGCTTTTTCACAATTCAAGCATCAAGCAACATCAGTAATTATAAGAGCAGGGACTCCTGGATTCATGCAGACCTGAGTCCCAGCTCCAACTCTACCACCCCAAGCTCAAGGCCTCGGGTAAGTAATGCAACCTTACTCTACCAGCAAAGAGGGGCAGTGGCTTGCTCACTGGTGTCAGGAGAATTGAGGATGTGTGCAAAGTTTTCTGCCCAGGTTTGAATTTTGTACCTGCTCAGTTAACAGTAATGCTGGGATGACCACAGGACTCTGGGAACACAGAGCTCTCAGAGGCGATGAGCAGCCCCGGCTTCATTTAATTCCCAGAGCAGGATGCAGGAGAATAGGCATCAAATGTATCCGACCTAGAAATGGATACACTGGTGGTCCTGGGCTCAGACACAGCACTCATTCACTTGTATATTTTATCAGTGGTGGAACACCTACTATGTGTCAGCCCATAAGAATAAACAGAACATGAAAGAGCCTCTGCTTTGAGCCAAGCAGGAGTCCTGCCCCTGGCAGTAGTGTTGGGAGGGGGCTGACATAGAAGCCAACTCAATGAGGGAGACCACAGCCCCTGCTCCTCATTCCCAGGCCTCCATGAGCCAGAGACTCCGTTCAACTTGCGCCCCCTAGCTCAGTGTCCTTAGATAACCTCGGCTGAGCAGCTCAAGTTCGTGCTGATGAAGCAAGAGTCAACAGAAGCACCATCCTTTTTCTATGTCAAAAATAGCTTCTTATTTAAAGTAACTGTATATGGAGATGTGTAAAGGAAAAATGAACTTCACTACACGGTCATTCTCAAAAAATCCCAGGATAAGTTTATGCCTGACCATTTGTAACAACATTATCCAGTGATTTTAAAACTGAAACAGATTCAAGCTCTTTCTCAGCCACCTGGAAAACTCCAGCATAGACATAACCCACAATTATGTGGTTGGAGGAAACTCCAAGTCTCTTCAAAGCTGTGAACCAACCATCTCACTGAGGTTGCCTGGCCTTTGTTTTGTTTTTTGTTTTTGGTACCGGGGATCAAACCCATGGGCATTCCACTTCTGAGCTACACCCCCAGCCCTTTTTATTTTTTATTTTGAACAAGGTCTCACTAAGTTGCTGAGGCTGGTCTTGAACCTGTCACTTTCCTGTATCAGCCTCCCAAGTACTGGGATTTCAGGTATGCATCTTCACACCTGGCCCAGCCTTTGTATTTTACAAAGTCATTTAAGGAAGAAACGATCTTGGAAAAAACCCAAATCCTGCTTTTTCTTTCACTACCAGGAACCGAAGTGAGGAATCAGATGGACTTGGTGGCTTCTTAAAAAGTCACAGAGTCAGGGATCCATCAGCCCAGTAGAATGTGCCAAAGGTTCTTCCCTGAAACACGCTCCTTCCCTCTGCAGAAGGTGAGCAAGGGAGGGAAGCTTCAGGTCCCCAGTAAGAACAACACTCACACTCATCTCTCTCTGCTGAGCCTGAGTCCCACACCACACATTCAAACCAGCAGAGGCCAGAGGCACCTGAAGCTCATACCAACCTCCATGTAGGAGACCACAGCAGAACCCACACCCATGGCAAGCACTTCAAACTTCCAACCAGAGCGAGCACTGGAGGGGTGCACACAGGGTCAGGATGGGGGTGAGACAAGCTAGGTGCTCATCTTGGTGCAAAGACGAAGTCAGTCATCAATGTAAATAATATTGCCATGCACACTTTAAAAATCAAAATTCAAGCTGGGCATGGTGGCGCACACTTGTAATCCCAGCATTTGGGAGGCTGAGACCAGAGGATCCGAGTTTGTGGCCAGACTCAGCTACCTAGTGAGGCACTCCACAACTTAATGAGACCCTGTTTTAAAATAAAGAATAAAAAATATGGCTGGGGGTATAACTCAGAGGTAGAATGCCCCTGAGTTCAATCCCCAGTACTGCAAAAAAAAAAAAAAAAAAAATCAAAATTTATGCAAGCTGGGCATGGTGGCACATGCTTGTAATTCCAGTACTTGGGAGACTGAGACAGGAGGATTGCAGGTTCGAGGACAGCCTCAGCTAATAATGAGACTTTCATCAACCTCGTCAGACCTTGTTTCAAAATAAAAAAAAATAAAATAGGGCAGAGGTAGAATACCCCTGGGTTCAATCCTCAGTGCCACAAAAAAAAAAAAAAAAAAAATCTAAAAAAATTCTAAATAAAGAAGGGGTCAGTATCACCAATTTTTCCTCTTTGCCACCAGAGCTTGCATTCTCCTATGTTCCTGTAAGAGGCTGCAGCGTCACTCACCCGTGAGCCAGAGTCAGCCACGCACAGGAGCCGAGAGACAGAGAGGAGGGGACTCGCTCATGGCTCAACAATGTTGGTGGAAAACAATCTTTTGCTGAGTAACGTGGAAATGGATCTGAAGCATATGGATTAAATTCCTCTGAAAATAAACATGATTTTTAAAGAGAAGGAAAGGAAAAGTACTTAGCCACGACGTTTGAGGTTTTCCTGTACCCGAACCTTTGGAAAATGAGCATAAGAGTAAATTACTCAGTGCCCGTAACACAGCTTTGAAATAGACTCGTCATAAAACCACCAGTTTGTTTAAATAAATATTTTCAACAGTTCACCCAGACCTGCTCCCCTATGCCTTCCTGTTGGGGCTCATTTCTACTGTCTCTACAGGAAGAACTTCTCTGTACACACATGGGGTGGCGCCTGCAGGGGCTCAAGGAGACTAAGCCAGGAACAGGTGACCCCACCACGCGGCATGGACCACTGTCCTCTAAGGAAGGAGGCCAACTGCGTGGTGGGTGGAAGCAGATAGAAGCAGGAAGGCGCCCTGCACGCCTCTGAAACCCTGGAATTGGCGTCCTCATGCCCCACCTGCGGGCTCCATGCCCCAGGGAGGGAAGAGGCTGAGATACACTGCCATCCCCACAGCAGCCCCTGCACCCAGCATGGCTCAGGCTGACCCCGGGACAGCCCTGGCCAGAAGTTCCACAGGACTCGGGCTTCCCATGTCAAAAGGTCTAGGCAGCACAGGAGTCAACCCAAGCCTAGCCCTGGGAAGACCTAGAGGAAGGGAGAGGCTGCATCCTTGGTCTGAGCATCTTCTTCAATGTAGGTGACCCATTGCTATGGCAACCAAGGGCCAATGCTGCAGCCTTGGGAAGCCAGATCTGCTGATCAGGGTCCCTCTCCAGCCTCCCCTGACACCGCAGGCCAGCAGCTTCTTCCCAGGAAGAGGTGTTTGCTGAACTCTCTGGACGGCACAAGCCTTGCTTCCATTATCTTGAATCATTCATGGGATCATCTTTGCAGAGCTAGTGCCAGGCCCAGAGGGGCTCCTCTGGTCCCTTTCTAAGGACGAGGCCACCCATGAGTGAGTGGCGGGCTCTCTTGGGTACTCTCCACTTGGGTGCTCATCAACTTCCTGGAGGAGAGCACTGTCAGAGGCACATGGGAGCCACAGCTATGGGCGGGAATGACCCCTCAACCCTTCCTTCCTACCTACCCACCTGCCTCACCCTCCTTCTCAAACCCACTTTCAAAACCACGTGGCAAGCTGGGTGTAATGACGCACACCTGTAATCCCAGTACTTGGGAAGCTGAGACAGGCAGATCACAGCTTCAAGGCCAGCCTCAGCAAGTAGTGAGACTTTCAGCAACCTAGTAAGACTCTACTTCCAAGTAAAAATAAAAAGAGCTGGGGATATAGCTCAGAGGTACAATGCCCCTGGATTCAATCCCTAGCATCACAAACAAACAAAACACATCTCATTCAAATTAGATGCTTTATATTAATGAAAAGAGATACAAACTCTTGGGCAGAATTTGTTGATTTTTACATACTGGAAATAAACTAATGTTTTCCCTTACCAGTTTTTTTTTTTTTTTTTAATATAGAATCTGAAAGTCTTAGGAGGTTTAAAATTGATTGACAAGGTTGAAAATAAAAAGCCTGTTTTTGCAGGCAGCTCAAAGCTCTACTGGCCTCCTCCCATGGTGAGCTACAATCAGAGTTTTTGTTGTTTTTTTTTTTTAATGGAGTGGAGGGGTACTGGGGATTGAACACAGGGACATTCTACCTCCAGCCCTTTTAATTATTTATTTTGAAACAAGTTTCACTAAGTTGTTGAGACTGTCCTCAAATCTATTGTCCTCCTGTCTCCACTTCCAAAGTACTGGGATTATAGGCATGCGCCACCACACCTGGTTCAACTTGAGCTTTCTGGATAGCACCTGTCCTTGCGTTCTGTATCTGTTATAGTATCACCCAAGGTAACTCTGCTTCATTTCTTTGAAAACTGTTCACACACACACACACACACACACACACACTCCCACAAGACATCAATATTAAAAAGACAGAGCAAGACAGACTGTAATAAAACTAAGATAACACTATTAATGTGACTGCCAAAAGCAAAATGAAGTGCTCCAGGACAAGAGCTTTCCAACTGCATGCCTGGGAATCCATAGAACTCCATGGAACCCCTGGGGGCCTCAAGACAAAAATCCAGCCCCACCCTCAACCAGAGCCACTCTTTATTTGATTTGTAAATTGGATTTAGTCAGATTTCATTGGAATAAAGCATTTTATAGTTAAAGTGATTTTTAAACCACTGGTGCAGGAGACTAAAAGCCCCCCCAAATTCCCTCACAAGAAGGACTTGTCTTCAGCATAGTATAGTCCAGAGTCTAGACAAGTAGCCAGGGAGCCCAGGCACCTGGAGCTGGTACAGAGCTTCCTGTGCTTGCAAAGTCCCAGGAGACGAGCAGGCTAGACCTGTCTGTGCTTCTGACTTTCCCTGCCCCCTTCTCTCTGTGAGATGCCTTTGAACTCACTCTCCATATCCACCTTAGCCTAAGCTAAACATTTCTAAAAGCTCCTGTTGATCCTTCCAGACTCATCCCATCCCCCTTCCTGGTGGTGTCCTGGGATCTGCTCTGTCGGGGGGGGGGGGGTGCACCTCCTTGGTTTCCCCAGCAAGCCATCTGACCCGCACCCCTGCCACCCATCTGTCCTGGCCCCATGACACAGTAAGGCAGCTCTTGACTTCAGTGTCTACTCCCATTAGACTGCTAGCTTCTTGAATCCAGGAGAATACAGCCAACTCCACCTCCCCAGTAGCTAGTTCTGGTCCTGCCACAAAGAAGATGATCAAAACTGCACTCTATTTACTTTCAGCTTCCAAACATGGTGGCAAAGAGAGTGCACTCTTACACCTGTACCTTGGGCTTCCAGGACACATTGCCCAAGCCAGCTCCTCTATTCAGGAATGTCACAGGGAGGGGGTTGAGGAAGGGAATTAGGCTTTAAGTTTCATTTTCAGGCAAAAACCCCACAAAAAAACAGTTGTGATCTCTTCAAGTCCAGAAATGTTTAAATGTAAACATGCATTCTCAGTGTCTGGGACCAGAGTTAGATGGAATTCCCCAAGTGATCTCTTAATACCACCAAAATTGCACTCAAATGCCTCTGCCAGGCAAAGATAAATTGCCACTTGCAGGATGGTCTTGCACTTAAAAGCAACTTGGTCCAGAGAGCTTCAGAAAATTTATTATGACAGGTAAAAGGGAAAAGTTAAAGGGGCTTGAGATATTTAGTCTACTGATAAGACGTCTTCCGAGGGACAATAACTATCTCCAAGAATTTGAAGGGTCATTATAAGGTCGTTAGGAGGGCACAGGCCAGCTGGGCTCCATCTCCTTGGACATCAGAAATTGACTTAAACGACACCCAAATGAGTTGGACCTGAAATCCTGGGAAGTCAGTAACAATGGAGGCCCTAGAAGCTCAGAGGGCACTCCTAGGCCACCAGCATCCCCTGAGAGCTTATTAGAAATGCTGACCCTCAGGTCTGCCCCAGACCCGTCAAATCAGAATCTGCCCTTTGACAAGCATCCCATGGCTCATTTGCATATTCAAGTCTAAGAAGCACAGTCTAACTTAACCTCTTCATTTAGTAGGTAAGAAACAGACAACTAGAGGAGCCAGGCAACCTGCCCAACCCCTGGCAGCTGGTCCAGGCAGAGAGCAGAGTCATAGTGGCATCACCTGCAGCCCTCCTGATCCCACAGGATGCCTAGAAACACGAGAGATGGCAGCCTGGCATGGAAACTCTCCATGCTGGAACCACCAGTCTCTGGAAGGGCCTTCCCTTAACAGAAAATGTCTGATGGCCAAGCTCATCAATACAGCGAAGAAAAAGCAACACTTTTGATTGTTAAAAGCAGTAGTCTGGTCTAAGTATCCAGCTTTATATATGGGATACAGTTGCCTTTGCAGAAGATTCATAAGTCAGGGCTGGGGAGAGGGATCATGGTCTGAGTGGGCCCAGGCAGAGACCTGCCTGAGCCTCCCAAGCCTCACTGGCCTGCAGGGGCAGGAAGGAAGGATGCAGTCAGATTTCTGGAGCCGAGTGGAGCCTAGGGACCAGCCCTGGATAATAACCAGAGCAGGAGGCGCAGCAGGTCCTCTCCCTCTGGGTGGGCATATGTGTTTCCTGGCACACAGGGAACTAAGCAGGCAGCAAATGTATATTTGATGACATTTCTCTGCAAGCAGCCACCCTTCCAAAGGAGCAAGCTTGAGCAAAGCCTGGCACCAGGGCAGGCAGAGGGGGAAAAAAGGCCAGGGAAGCTACCAGAGACCTAGGGCAGCCCTAAAAGGGGGCAGTAGGACCAAGAGGAGCAGAGATCAAGAAAGTCACATGATAGTCACATGCAGTCTCCACAGGCCAGCCTTTTGGGAAAGGAGGCTCAGACTCTGCTGAGCAGCTAAAATACAGCAGAAAGGAACATAGCACTCACAAGTCTCCCTAATACCCACAGCCACTATCAACCTCCCACAACCCAACCAGAGACAAGAGAGAAAGATGGCATCCTTTCCTAGTCCATGTTCAAAGGAACAGAAACCACCTCCATGTAATGGCAAAGGGGAGGAGAAGCCCTGAGGAGGTAGCAGGTGTGCTACCTGAATAAGATCAGACATCTGGTATTTGCCACCATGAACATATGTGTAGCCCACAGACTTCAGATCTATGGGATCTTGTGGATGCTGCTCTGTTCCCTTCCTTCCCACATGCCACCTCCTGCCCTCATCGGCCTGCTCTCCAAGAGTGTTGTGTAGTGCAATGGTTTCCTTACCAGAGAGCCATAAGTGTGCCAGGAACCAGAAACTGCATGGTGTCCACAGAAGAGCTGGACCTTCTCATCAGCCGGGGCCCACTCCTGCTGTGCTAGTCACGCCATGAGCAGATGGAAGTCTCAAAGACTCCAGCATTTATCTGTACACTGCTGCTTGGCCCCACTACCTTCAGATGGAGGAAGAGAAGATTCCTTCTGATCTATAAGGGTTGGGAAAAAAGAAAAACCTAAGATAGCCGCAATGCAAAATTGGGACATACACTTTTGGGGAAAGAAGTCTAATTGGAATATTGAACACTCTGCAATCCCACTATTAAAATTTCTGTGGTGTGTCATGGACTCCTGAATTCTAACAGACAGAATCCCCAAATGCAGAGCTGGAGGGGACTTCTAAATCCAGTAAGGGCCAAAACAGGGTTAGCAAGCATCTTGATATACATCTCACACCTCAGCAAGTTTCCAACATGAGGGAATGTGCCTCCTGCAGAACAATGGCCGCCCAGTGGCCTCCTAGACCAGGCCCTGCCCAGCGTAGCTCATTTGCACTGCATCCTAGACCAGGGCCTGTCCAGCGCACCTCACCTGAAGCTCATCTGCACTACATCTTGGACCAGGGCCTACCCCAGCACAGTTCACCTGCACTGTATCCTAGAACAATTCAGAAACTGAGCCTTAGAAACCACTCCGTGCCAAAACCCAAGAGCACTTCAGCCCCAGAAAGACCTCTTACAAGATCTTGCATTCTTATGAGAGAAAGATCAGGAAGAACTGATCATCTGAACCAGAGTGCTATGACATTTTGAAAATGACTTACTTGTATCTTTCTTCCAAGTGACACAGGTTGGCAAGACAGTTGGCTGCTTCATCTCACATAAAAATTCTTCTTCTGTTTGTCTTTAAATACCAATGTTGTAGCATGCAATCAATGTCAGCACTTCCATCAGTTCTATCAACAAGTTCTGGAATGTGAACATAAAGAGGAGACGGAGTCTTATCAACCAATTAGGAGAAAGTGCAGAACACAATTCAATAGAAATGCCCCAGTAACACTAAATTACACCTATAGTCAACATCACTCTAGAAGGGTTCTCTGCAAATAACCCGTTTCTCAAAAGTCTCAAAGTCACAGATGCTGTTAAAAAAAAGTTTTTTTTAAAGTCTTGCTTGTTTTTACCCTCATGGACCATAATCAGTCACAAACAGACAGACCTTCTGAGCTTCTTGTAATTTTTAAATAAAGGAAGAGAAACCTTTCTGTACAGATAGAGTTGACAAAAAGAAAAGCTCCACACAGGGCATTTCTTACTGGAGAGGAGATTGTTTAATTCGTTGCACAAATTAACCTCCAGGTTTTCTTTCCTCTTCTCTAGGTAATCAGCTTGAGCAAGTGTCTCCAAGGTCAAAGGGGCCTTTGGAAGAGGCTTTAAGTGTTGCCACTTTGGAGGAAATTATTGGGGTCACAACAGTTGCTTTTGGAAATGCATTTAAATATGTTCTTTTAAATTTTGTTCTATTTGAGTCTTCTCCATTTTGCCATTAACTATAAAGTGAACATAATCTCCCAACACCACATTTATTAAATAGCTTAAAAAAACAGAACACACGACCCTGTGTCCTACACAGAAGGTAATTTGAGTTCAATCTCTAATTCTTTCTGGCATTATCTTGCCGACTGGGTCAGATACCCAAGGGTCGCACATCCTTAACACCTCTAAGGGGTCCCCGTGGTGTCACAGAAAAGCCAAGAGGGCCCAGGTGACAACCAGGGATCCTGCAGTCAGCGGCAGGCTTCCTAGGACCTGGTCACAAACCACAACCTCCGGCAGGCAAGGCGACCTCCCGGGAGGTTGGTGCCACCTGGGGACAGAACATCGACGGTCCTCGAGAACTGTCAGTCCCTCTCTCTCTCTCCCAGGGTCTGTGAGGAAGCGCGTGACTTCCCGGAGACCCAGGGCCACCGACCCCGAGTGGAGGAAGCGGCTGGGAGCTGTCCATGGTGGCGCCGCGCCTGGACACGCAGCGCCGCCGGCTTCCCGCCCCCGGGCGCGCCTGGGATCTCTCTCCAGACCGCGGAGACTGAGCCTCCCGCTCCGGGACTCACAGTCTCCGGGATGGGGCTGCAGCCAGGCACTGGCTCGCACATCAAAAGGCTAGTTTTAAAAAGAAGTTCTTACCTGTGGACAGGGTTGGCTGCTCGGAGCAGGACTCGGAACCTCAAACCAACTGCTGGCGGCGCGCCCGGGGCCGACAGGAGCGTCCGACCCTTGAGGAGCTTCGGCGGTTGCTGAGAGCGTCTGCAGCCAAGGACCCGGGGCGCCCCGCGCTCCGTTCTCAAGAGCACACGCACCCGCGGGGTCCATTCCAGAATGTCACTGACCCTCGTTCCCGGAGCAAGCTGGAGACCTGGCCGCGACCCTGGCCTGCACCCTGCCAGGGTCTTGCTTTTCCTCGCAACCTATTGCGATCTTTCTTGCAGCCGATGACCTCCCTTGCCAGGGACTAGCAAATCTTCCTGCCTCCATTTTAGCATCTCGGTCTAAATACCAGCAGGGGCCCTCGAGGTCATCTGACATCCAATTGTCTCCGCCCGGCCCCGGTTGCAGTGCGCGCCCCGGTGCCTATCGCTGTTCCCGGGAGGCGGAAGGGGAGCCCGTGGAAGACCCTGCAGAGACCATCGCGGCCGGGAGCAGACCTGTTGCTGGGCGCACGCTCACTAGTGCGGGTGCGCTCGCTCCCCAACGGCTGGGCTTCATCCGAGACCTGGCCCTCCCGGCAATCCGTCTTTTTGAGACACTGTGACCGGCACAAACCTCCCTCGCCATTCAGAAGGGAAATATCTTCGGAAAGAAGGGTTCTGCCTGCCGCTGAATGCGCTCTGTGGACGCCAGCGCCCCCTGACACCTGCCGCTTGTAAAGGATCACCAGCTCTCAGAGATACCCACAGAGGACTGAGACAGGGGCGCGTGCCCACAGACAGACGCATGGACGGACAGACGGACCAGACAGACTGCACAGCACAGAGCGGACAGAGGCCGAGAGCGCGTAACGTTTCCTCTAAGCCAGGTGGAGCCGCGGGACCCTAGGTCTTCCCACCCCTCCGAGGCTCGGGTCCTCGGCGGAGCCCTGGCGCCCCGGCCTGGCCCTCTTACCTCCCAGTCCGTGGCCGAGACTGTGCCAGGCTTCGCGGGCTTGGGGTCCGGCAGCTCCGCGTCTAGTCGCTCCGGGAGCGCGGGAACCAGGGGAAGCTCGTCGGGAAGCCGAGGTTCAGCTCCAGCTCCCAGCGCCCGCGCGCCCCTTGCGCCCAGCTCCGCCAGACCGCGCGCGCCAGGCTCTGCTCGCGCGCTCTCCAAGCCGCCGCTTTTATAGCCGCGAGTACGGGCTGACTCCTCCCCCGAGCCCCCGCGCCCCAGCTCCCTGGCCCTGCTGCGCGTCCTCCCTGGCAGAAGCGGGCGGGGGCCGGACCCAGGCGGGCTCTGGCGGCCGCTCGCCGAGAGGCAGACCCGGCCCCGGAGTGCGGTGCGCCGCCAGGACCCGCCGCGGCCACCGGGTGAGGGCGCTGGAGCCCGAGACGCGAGGAGCGCGCGGAGCTGGCCGGCCTGGAGCGCTGGGGTCGGCCTGACTGGGGCCCGGGGACCCGCCGCCGCGCGCGGGAGGGAGGCCAGCCCGAGTCAGGGTTCCGGCTGCCAAGTCTCAGAACCTTTAACCCCTGAGGTGAACTTAGGAGAGATTCTGGTCTCTTGCCCTAGCTGTTCCTCCGAGAGGAGAAGAGAAGGCGTGGTCTTTCAGAGGCCTTGGTCTGAAACTGGACTCGGATCTGCAGGTTATGTGACCACAGACCGGGGCCTTCACCTCCCTAGCCTCAGTTTCCACTTCAAGAAAATGGGTTCTCGCCGGACTGGTGACAGGATCTTAGTGAGGTCAGGAAAGTATGAGTGCCAGGCACAGAACAGGTGTCCGGTGAGTGGGAGTCCTTCCCATGAGGGTGGGAGAGCTCTGGGTCTTTTGGACCCAACAGCCCCAAAGTTCTCGAGGATCAAAGCAAAGAGGTGTAAACAGTGAGGCAGTCCCCTGCCCCAAGAAACTACCTGTGGAAAGGGCCCATACACTGGGTCCCCAGGGAACTGGAGCCTCCTTCAACTCTGCAACTAATTGGCTGCGTGATCTGGGGCCAGCAGCTTCCCCTCTCTGGACCTCAGGCTGGTTGGGGATGTGTGTGTTTACTTGGTTTTAATCTGTAAAGCAAGGACTTTGATGTCCCTTCCTCTTTTTAGATTTGCTTCAGGCCCCCTCCCCTGGCTAGCCAGAACCTCCTAGCATACACATTTCTTCCTTCTGGCCACTGTCCTGTGAGAACCAGTTCGACATGAAGAACTATGTTCCAGGCAGAACACTCTAGCTCCAAGAATCTGTCTGGGCTTTGGGGCCAGGCTGTGGCCAGGCAGGAGCTTTGAAAGTCTTTGTCCACGTGCTCTGACCTGGGGCTCAGGGTTCTGGTCACTTGGTTATACTGGAGAAGCCCTGAATTCCACCTCCAGGCCTGACCAAGGATGGAGCTGAGCTTAACGGTCCCTGGAGACCATCAAGATCAGCTTCTTGCTCAGATTCTCCAATTCCATCTTAACATGTTAGGAGGAAATGAGCTATCCTTCTCCTGAAAATAAAACAGAACCTGCCCACGTGCCCCTCACTCAGTCCTTGTAATGACCCCCCTCCCCATCCCTTTCCTTTCTTAAGGAGCATCCAGACACCAGCCCCACAAATGTTTGTGAGAGGTAAGCGAGGAGGTGCTGGGACTGAGCCCAAATGGTCCCCTGGGATCAGCCTGGCTTGGAGCGGCAGGTGGGACTTGACCTTCTCACATCAGCAGTCATTGGGGGCTCAAAGTGTCGGTGGGGCAGGCAGCCCCCAGAGAGATGGAATGGAAAGCACCCGAGAGCTGAAGCAAGAGAGACTCTTGTCTGGGGACCGGCCCTGAGAAGTGCTTAGTCATGTTTTCTCCAGCACATTCCTCTGGTATCCAGTTTTCTTTATCACAGACTAGCGCCCGCCCAGGGGAAAGAATGATGCTGAGGAATTACAAACAGGCTCCGTGCGGAGCCAGACCCTCACCCAGTCCCGCTCAGCACTTGCACCCAGCGCTCAGCCAGACAGGGATGGACTGGGGCGCTGGGTTCCTCTCCGCGGAAGAATACTGGCAAAGTTATCCACACCTCTTTAGAGCCAGGTCTTACAAACGCCGAGACAGAAGCTCGTCCAAAGGGGGCGCTGTTGGCCTCCGGTTCTTGCCAGAATCTCCCAGCCCACTCTCCAGGGAGAGAGAAAAGCTCCTTGGTGGTGTGCCCTGCCCTCTGCCTGCTCCTCCAGCCCACCTTCCCGAGCGGGGGCGGCCCTCTCCACATCCTGCCCTGCGGTACCACAGGGTCGCTCACTGCTGTCAGGAGCTGCTCCAGTCTGGTTTGGCTGGCCAGATTCCACATCTGTCCCCTAAAGGGAGCGTAGCACACTTCACTTGAGACTGGCAAAGCCAGTCTCTGCCCCTACAGCAGCTTGCCGGCGTGAAGTTTGAAAGGCTGGCTGCACCTGCAGCTCCATATGCCAAGCGACCTGACCTGGCCTTCCCAGGGACACTAAGACACGAGGAAGCAAGGAGGACAGGAGCAGGAGACCGCCTATGACAGGGCTGTGGCCCTCAAGGTTCCGGGCAGACCATCAAAAAAGAAAACTTCAGGCAGGCATCCTCCCTGTGAGACCAGGCTCAGGAATAGCGCACACATCCAAATCCCACCGACAGGGGGCGGCCTTGCACACTAAGTCAGTAGCCGCTGAAGGAAAGGAGATTCCAGGCTGGACCCTGTGTACCCTTGGGTGTGCATATGCATGTGTACATGATGTTTGCATATTGCTTACTTCATTTTCCTAATTGCAAAAAAATCAAATATGTTCTCTCTCTCTCTCTCTCTCTCTCTCTCTCTCTCTCTCTCTCTCTCTCTCTCTCTCTTTGGGGGAAGAGAAGTACTGGATATTGAACGCAGGGAAATTCTCCTCTGAGCTACTCCCCCAGCCCTTTTTTATTTTGAAACAGTCTTACTAAGTTGCAGAGGGCCTCACTAAATTGCTGAGGCTTGCCACGAATCTGAGATCCTCTTGTCTCAGCCTCCCAAGTACTGGGATTACAAGTGTATACTACCATGCCCACCTAAAAACAAAAACCCAAAAACCAAAACTAGGTGAAGACCTGTAATCCTAGTACTGGCAGGTTCAAGGCAATTTAGCAAGACTGTTTCAAAAAAAGGGAGGGAAGGGGAACTGGGTATGTAGCTCAAAGGTAGAACATCCCTGGATTCAGCACCTAGTAACAAACAATAAAAAAACCCCTAAAATCCAGAAAATGAACAAAAGAGAAAATAAATTACCAAGTCGGGCGTGGTGGCGCACGCTTGTAATCCCAGCATTTGGGAGGCTGAGACTGGAGGATCCAGGTTCGAGGCCAGCCTCAGCTACCTAGTGAGGCACTCCACAACCTAGTGAGACCCTGTTTCAAAATAAAGAATAAAAAATAGGGCTGGGGGTATAGCTCAGAGGTAGAATGCCCCTGAGTTCAATCCCCAGTACCACACACACACAAAAAGAAAATAAACTACCTAATTTCTGGTATAATGTGTGTACATTACAAAAGGATTAAATATATAGAAAAGTACACAGGAAATGATGACTTTTACAGAAAAATCATCTCTGTTAATTCTGGTACATAGCTCGCCTTTTCCAATGTACGTTACACAGAGATGCATACATGTATTTAAGTATCATAAAGAGTTCAAAGCCTTCTCCACCAGA
This sequence comes from Graphiurus murinus, assembly GCA_004027655.1. Classification (NCBI taxonomy): domain Eukaryota; kingdom Metazoa; phylum Chordata; class Mammalia; order Rodentia; family Gliridae; genus Graphiurus; species Graphiurus murinus. Next base: position 31,638 of record PVLC010011388.1, read on the forward strand.
TTGCAGTTCTGAGAGGGCAGGGCTGCCTCATGGATCTGCTGGACGGACACTGGTCCTAACTCCAGTCCTGTCAGAGCCTGAACAGGGCTGGAGTCCAGGTTAGGAGTAGATGGTGCAGAAAAAGGGTCACAGCGGTGGCACAGGCCACGGGGAAAGAGGCCCAGAGGTTCCTGAGTATCAGAGCGACTGCTCATCTCTGACTCATATTGCCTCAAATGAGGATGTGCACGCGAGTACTACACTACCCATCATACCGGAAAAATTCAAAGTTCAACATTCCTCCACTGGTACAGGCCCTCCGGACATCCCCGCTGAGAGCTTGAATTGGCCCCAGATGTGAGGGCAGTCTGGCAAGATTTATGAAAATACATATAAAGTTTGACTCAGAAATTCCACGTTCAGGAATTTATCCTACAAATGTGTTCTGGAAAATGATTAATACCAGGTTAGGCATTGCAACTCTACCTGTACTAGATTTTTTTGAAAAAGAAATATCCTGCATGCCCAGTAGAAGGGGTAATTAAATAAGTTGTATTACATGCACATGATGGAGTACTATGCAGCTGTTAAATAAATAAATAAATAAATATTGGGCACAGTGGTACACACTTGTAATCCCAGATACTCTAGAGACTTAGGCAGGAGGATCCTAAGTTTGAGGCCAACCCGGGCACCTTAGCAAGTCCCTGTATCGAGAAGAAAGAAAAAACAGAATAAAGGTAAATAATACTTATTTTAGTAAGTGATTTTTACTAAAATAAAGAATTAAAGCAGAGCAATCTATGTAGCATACTGCCATTTGTACAAAAGGTAGAGAAGGAAAAATATTTGTATTTAATTTTGGATACATAAGAAAAACATTTTGTATTTATTTTTAGATACATAAGAAATTATATAGGATGAGCATAAGAAGCTGACAGTATAGTTCCTGTTCAGTGCCCAACAGGAGACAGGAATGGGAGATCCACTTTTCCTTTGTACTTCTACTTTTTTTCTTTTTAAACTAAGTTAATTTATTACCTAGTCAAAGCTTGAAATAATTTTAAATGCCAAAAAATATATCATATGTAATAATAGCCTTTTTTTTTTTGCTTAGTGATATATTATCACTTTCCTCTTAATATCTCTTCCAACATTAAAGTAGTATATGTTTCCTAATATGGATATGATTTATGTAATTGATCCCCTATTACTAGTTTCAGCATTCTAAATAAGGACAGGATTTTGAACATACTGTGCTATTCTCATAATTTCTGTGGCATAATTTCAGGTGTGCACCTACCTAAGGCCATAGCACCCTCCAAAAAACTTGAACCCTTCTCCTCTCCTCCAACAGTTGATACCTAAGAGGGCCTGTCCTCTCTAACAATTGGTATTCTCTTTTTTTTGGGGGGGGGGGTTACGGAGTATTGAACCCAAGGGTGTTCTGTTATCCAAGCTCCATTTCCAGCCCTTTTTATTTCTGTTTTGAAACAGGGTCTCACTAAGTTGCTGAGGCTGGTCTTGAACCTGTGATCCTCCTGTCTTAACTTCCTAAGTACCAAGATCACAGGCATGTGCTACCAAGTCTGGCTTTGGTATTCTATTTGTTTGTTTTCAAACCCTTCACCAATTTGGTAGAAAAATACTCCATTTCATCGGAATTTTAGTTTCTTTGCTTTTATTACCAAGACAGTAACAATACTTTCATTCAACACTTAAAAGTCTTTCCTTTGGAAACTTTCTTCATGGAAGAGAAAATGTCAGGAGCAGATCTCTACAAATCTGGTTGAGCTCAGTAGTAGCGCTGAGGAGGGGCTGAAGGGTATCGTGGAGACCTTGATAGTAGCAATCTCTTGGCGTGTCAGAGAAGCACTAAAACAAAATTACAACCAGAGCTTGCCTTCCCAAACAGATGTCAGAATATGATCCTCCTCTACTCAAAACATGACAAATTACTTTTCCCTCAGATACAAATCAGGAGGCATTTGTCATGACCTGTGAGGTCCCAGTAAAGGCAACCCTCTGAGGCTCCCCTACCACTGCCCGCTGGGCTCCTCAGTGTAGCGGTGTTTCCTCTCGCCATTTCTTTAGTACACCGAGTGCATTCCAGGCAAGAACCTTGGTACTCCTGCTGTCTCTGCCTGAGACACCCTTCATCCCTGCATGACCCTCTCTTCAATCAGATATCAGCTCAATTCACTGAAGATCTCCCCTCTCCCCTTATACAGAGTCCTGGTCATGCCCACTCCTGTGACCATCCTCTAACCCTGCTTTATTTCCCTGTTATATTTTTGTTTATTGCTTCTTGCTCCAATACCACTGGAATATAAGTGCCAGCGGTTCCCAAATACACTCGCTCATTAGCAACTGTGTCCCTGGTACTCAAACAGTACGCCCTCCAAAAATATTTCTTGATTGACTGAACACATTTCAATTACTGAGCTACAACAGAAGTTACACCAATGGCCATTTATAGACAGTAGATACAGTATAAACAGGATGCATCTTGGGCATTTGGACATTTTGGATTTTTTCCCAAACATCAACTCTTTCATTTCTATTTCCATAGTGCTCTTGGGAGCCAGAGTGTGTTTGGTTGGCAGCCCCATGGTTGCATTTCAAGAATACTTGGACACAGCTCAAAAGAGAGTTCTTCATCTCCCTTGGCCTAGTAAACAGGAAGCCACGCTTGAAGACTGACCTCAAATGTCACTGTGGCAGGGTGACTGTCCTGATCTTCCCCCAACGCTGGGCTCTCAGGGAAGCCAGGACAGAAGGTCACCATAGGATCTCAGCAGTGTGTGTATTCTCCCCGCCTTCAGCTTGAGCTTTGGAATACAGAGACCAGGTTTACTCATCTCTCTGCCTGAAGATTAGTGTCCTGATGGCCAGAGTAGATGCTTGACAGGCACATAAATAAACAAACATTTCTCCACTATGATTCATGCAATACTTACTCCCAGAGAAACTCCTGGCCTGCAAAGTAAACGCTATTGAGATGCGCCTTGCTACTCCAAGACACCAGGAGGCAGATCAGCTAGTGCCCTTGGCTGGAATACACACACCAAGTGACTTCCTGCACCAGTGTTAGTTCGCTGGGACTGGAACTCAGGGCCTTGAGCATGCCAGGCAAGCACTAACCACTGAGCTGCCACCCCACCCTGCAGCACCAAGTCTGAAGCCAGGCAATGGGAGAGACAGACACTGCAAACCCTGGTCTCTGATGGAGCTTTGGGGAAATGCAGACTCTTAACAGTGGAAGTTTTTAGGGGTAAAATGACCTTCATGAAGTATGTCTGTGGAAAGAGGTTTGTTGATTGGTTGGCGTCTAAAGCCTCCTACTGATGAAAATTGTCACTGTAAGGATGGGATTGACTGTGTGTGTGTGTGTGTGTGTGTGTGTGTGTGTTGGGGATTGAATCCAGGGGCATTCTACCTTTGAGCTATATACCCTCAGCTCTTGATTTTTTGGGTTTGAAACAGAGTCTCACTAGCTTGCTGAGGGTCTCACAGGTTGCCGAGGTCTCACTAGGTTGCTGAGGCTGTCCTCAAACTTGCGGATCCCCCACTTACAGGCATGTGCCACCATGCCCAGCTTGGGGACAACTTTTAAAACCTGTTCTTCTGGTTACTTGTTATAATGACCCAAGACAGGAAGTCTCTCCCTTTCTAGGAACTATTGCTAGATACTACTTCTAAAACTACAAATGCTCAGCAGTGAGGCAGGGCAGAGGACCTGGAAACAGGAAGGATTAAAAGAGGCCATCTGTATAAAGAACAAAACAGGGAAGGTGAGTAAGAAGTAAAGGTAAAAATGACCAGGCAAGGACTATGGAAATCAAAACAAAACTTCAGCCCCTCTGTGGGCTGTATTCTAAGGACAACTCGTGTAAGCAAGGGTGGGGAGAGGCCAGTGGACAACTTATCCCAGGAGATGAGAGGCCACCAGCCTATGAGATAACAATTCAAATTAGGGATTGAAACCAGGAAAAAGACATTGGGTCGCCAAGACCCA